>JAODUG010089403.1:0-12078 GCA_027564795.1 Aphredoderus sayanus
GAGAGAGAGAGAGAGAGAGAGAGAGAGAGAGAGAGAGAGAGAGAGAGAGCGGGGGTGGTGGAGGTGGGCTTTGTCGCAAAGCCCCGGCACACACACACACACACACACAGGGACCCTCTCGGCCAGTATATGCACAGGGAGCCTTGTGGGCGCCTGCTATTGGCTAAGCACAGGATAAGTGTGAAATTGCACATGGAGGGCTTGGGCATTACCGCACAAATCCCCTTCCATCGCAGATTCCCATCGCCTGCTGCTCGTTTCCTTTGCTTCTATCTGTCTCTCTCTCCCCCCCCCCCCAACCCCACTACACACACACCACCCCCAGCCACACACTCCATCCACCACCCACCCCCCCAGCCTCGGCCTGTTGGGCATGTGCCATCTGCATGGGACGCTGTCACAGGACAGGCAGCCCCCGGGCAGCCACAGGTGGGGCTGGGGAGGGGGGGCAGCGAGACGCCCAGGGTGACACACAGGACAATGTGATGCTGGCACCTGGCCATGGGGGACAGGGGGGGTGATTCAGCCATGGAGTGGCTCTCCCTCTCTCTCTTTCTCTGTCCCTTGTCTCCCTCCCATTCCCTCTCTCCCTCTCTCTCTCCCCCCTCTCTCTCTCTCCCTCTCTCTCTCTCTCTTTCCCTCTCATCCTCTCTCTCTCCCTCTCTCTCTCCCATTCCCTCTCTCCCTCGCTCTCTCTCTCCCTCTCTCTCTCCCTCTCCCTCTCTCTCTCTCTCTCTCTATCCCTGTGTCACTCTGTCTCTCGCAATTCAATTCAATTCAATTGGCTTTCTTTGCATGAATGTTACGATGAACAGCATAAGGATTAATACAATTTCTATAATCACAAATAATAACAAATAAAATAAATAAATAATAAAATAAATATGTACATTAGTAAAGCAAACAACAATTAAGTCAATTAAATACATCAATAGCGTATTAGGGTGGAAATAATTAGAGAAACATAGATGGATTTACTGTAAACAATTTCTAGAATCACAGTTTGAAAGAAATAATAAATATATATGAAAATAAATAATATAAATAAAGATCTCTCTCTGTCTTTTGTCTTTTTCAGTTGCTCTCTCCCTTCCTCTCTCCCTCTCTCTCTCCCTCCCTCTTTCCTTCCCTCTCTCTCTACCGGTATGTCTACTTTCTCAGTGCACAGAGGAACTGAGAGCCACTGTACAATGCTGGAAGCTGGAGTGTTACTGGGAGAGGGAAGGAAAGGAGAGGAGGGGAGAGGAGGGGAGAGGGAAGGAAGGGAGAGGAGGGGAGAGGAGGGGAGAGGGAAGGAAGGGAGAGGAAGGGAGAGGAGGGGAGAGGAAACAAAAGTAATCTCCACATTAACCTCGCACCCAGCCTCTTGCTCACAGGTGATGTAACAGGAGCGAGTCGGGAGAGGAGAGAGAAACCTCCTCGTACAGGAGGAGATTGTGTGGGGCGCCGGGGAGGACAGGGGGACGGTGAGGGTATGGAGGGTTCATCCATATTTAAGATGTTTGCTGAGTCAGGTAAATTATGCAGATTAGGGTTTTGAGGAAGAGCAGAACACTTTGACAGCGCCCTGGGACAGCAGTGTGTCTGCTGCTTCACCTGGACATACTGTGGGAACGTACTGCTTACTGCTACAGCACAAGATCCCTCGGTCCCCAATATGTCCAGTGTTTACACATGTAAAGTATGTGTGTATATACTGTACAACCTGAGTTCTGGGTTAAGTGCCATGAGCTACATTGAAACTCATAATGTGGGCTACCCATTGTTGGCCTTGAGGACTAGTCCTTCATAGAGAGCCTTCACAGCAGTGGAATTAGTTTAGAGGCCTCAGGTTAATCTCAGCAGACAGAGGAAGCTTATTGCAGACCTTCAAATAATAACCATCCATCATTCCGCCTCAAAACAAAGAAAAAGGGGAATTATTGCCTTCTTAATTTGTGTTTTCTGAATTGCATCACAAAATTCCTTCACTTGCGTTAGAATGTACAGTTCCATTTATTATCAGTAGAGATGGGATTATGTAGTAGTATCTATTAGACCTATGTGGTTGAGTACTATTGTATATCATGCTCATATCGCTTTGTGCAAGATGACATGGTCAGGTCAGGTATTGTGTAAGCTTGTGAATGAGGTCTCATGTTGTTGCTCATTTATTTGACTTGCCATGATTTGAAGTGCTGACCTTCGAGTTAAAAGATCACACATTCCGATCATACGTTTCAGCTGCATCCTTGAAATATTTAGGTTAGAAAGAAGTTCTGGCTGTGGAAGATTTCTTTTTTAAAGGAATACTTTTCCGTTCTACCTGTTCCTCCCTATATCAATTGATTCATGGACAGACAGTTTATTCGACAGAACAGTTTTTACGTACTGGATATAATTATTTAATGAGTGAGTCTTGAACAATTTTGTTCATATTGTAAATGTGTTAAAAATAATCTGCCAAGTGACCGTGGTATTTTAGAGAATTCTGCTTGCAGTCATATAAACTGGAATGATTTATTTACAATTTTTACCAGAAAAGAAAATGCATATTATTTTCATGATAATGTAATTTCACGAGAGCAAAATAATAGACCTCAACATGCCTAAAGCTGTGTTAGGATACAGAGACTTGTATCTCCAACTAGTAGTAATTACACTTTGAATATTCTACCATAAACAAGCAATCCCTTGCAGCTATACTCAACTTCAGAGATAATTATCTGAATATACAACAAAGTAAGGTGCACCACAGAGTAAAGCTTTGCCACTGTGCCTTATCTTCTGCCCCTGCAAATTGTGAGGGTTGGTGTGTACATAACCTGACATGCCAGATGGCTGTTACACACACACACACACACACACACACACACATATATATATATATTTAACCTTTGTGATGTCCTTCAAAATATCATATTTGGCCACATGGCTCTGCCATCTGATTGTGTATAATTGTGTGTGTTTTTTAATTGTCATTGCAGAGTGTATTTATTTATTTATAAATTATTTCCTTATGTATTTGTGTTGTTTTTTCATGCCTTTTTGTTGTCCGCAGGTTTCAAACTCACACTTTGTTGTGCCAGCAGTGCACATCATATGTGTGTGTAAGCTGTAGAATTAGGTTTAGCGCCTTCTGCCTGCCACAAAGAGCTAGTGATTTGGGGATATATATACTGTATATACTGTATAGTTCTATGCACACAGGGAAGACTTGAGCCGTAGTGTTTAAAAAGGGCAGGCACTTTCAAAAAACACTTGGCAGGTGATTGGATGAACCATCTGTCTATCTGCAGGAACCGCCATTGTTGTTATCGAGTCGCTCTCACTGTCGTCATACCTTAACCACACCCATAGCTACCAGTATGATGCTGATTGGTTACACATTAGATATACCGGACAGAAATGAAAGAATTGCTTGCCTCTCCAGACTGACTCTCGCGGCGAAGTCAAACTGAAGCTCGCGAGATAAGGATGGTTTCGCAAGGCTAGTCTGCATTCCCAAGGGATGGGGAACAGCCTGGCCATAACTGGGCCCACTGATCATTACACATCTCCGTTCATACATTGTGTGAGTTCTTGTTTCCCTGGACATTTTGTGATGCACATAGTGTTATTCAATGTATAAATGCTAACAGTTGTTGCCCACTCAACATCCATACCATCCTGGAAGGGCTGGATTCCTCCCTCTGTTGTTCCAACCCCAAGGCTTAAACCACTTTTTTATTACCCTAGTGGTGTTTGGAGAACTGTTTTCTTGCCTGATGGGAAGAATTGGTGAAGGGGATGGTGTTTGTTCCCATGTGAAATGAGGGACTGTGCAGCCCTTTGAGATTGTGATGTGATTAAGAGCTATACAGTATACTATAAATAAACGTGACTTGACACTTACATAATGGGACAATCTCTAAATAAGACCTTTGTATTACAAAACTGCAATCTAACATTAATTACACATTAGGCTACACGTGTTTAAGATAGTCAAGGAAATCATTTACACAACATTATTTTAATTACCCAGATAACTGACAGAATCAAGATGCTATTCGATATTCACACCACCGCCAAAAGTGTCCTGTGTTGAGAGATGCTGTCTAATAAGGACCAGACACATTGGAAACGGTACATTTTGATTCAATGAAAACATTTTTGTCCTTTGCACCATCTCTTCCTCTGGCAGAAAATACTTCCCTTTGAAGTATAATAATTGTTTTTTTAACCTGTTAATGTGAAATAATAATAGTTCAGTTCTCTGTTCACTCGCCAAAAATGTGGTAACACTTTTTTGAGATGAAAGTTATATTTCCAGCCCTCTGGAGCGGAGACTCAAGATAGAACACCACGATGTTAAAAATTGGGGCCCGTTGGTACTCGCCTTGCGTGACCATCCTGATCTCGCCAGCTCCAGTTTCATTTCACTGCCAGGATTAGTCTGGAACCCCTCAATGCAAAAGCGTTTATCGCCCATGTAGAGCACAATCGGGCCAATCAGCGGTAAGCTGAAGTTTTCCCCCCAAGATGATGACATCAGCGTATGTTGTACATTTGGTTTTCCCCGGCGCTCTATCTGATTTTAAACATTCTGATTGGGTGAGATAAAGGCAGATAGTCCAATCTTGAGTAAGGAAGCTTGATTGCAATGCATTATGACAAACCATTTTGAATTGAGGGGTTCGACTGATTTAGAAGTATGATTTTGTTTCTGGATCAACTTAATTGATATCAGTTGTCACTTAGCAGATGCTTAAATCCAAAGCAACTCACAAATTTGAATACAATTACAAAAGAATTACAAGGTGACAAATTCTCACATCCAACTGCTGCCTGCGTATTGCAGACTGTGGTGCGTTTGGTGTGTAGTTGTCAAGCTGGGAGGGTGGTAGGACCCGAAGGCACGACACGAAGGCTGAGATTCAAAAGCTTTTTTCCCAGGCACAGTCACAAAACAGGCAGGAACATGTACCACATAGTCACTGACAGCAACCAACGAGAGACAGGAGAAACACAAGGGCTTATATACAGGAAGACAAGACAGACAATTGGACATGGATAACGAGGGGCAGGTGAAACCAATTGACAAACACGGGTTAGATACAGAGACAGGCAAAAAGCAGACTGGGGAAACCAGAAAACCCAGGGAAACGGACTGAAACGAAGCAAACAGACTGGGGCAGGGGTATTCAACTGGTTCTGGGGGACCCCTGCCCTGCATGTTTTAGATATCTCCCTGCTCCAACACACCTGATTCAAATGAATGGGTCATCATCTATCTCTACAGAAGCCTGATAATGACCCATTCATTTGAATCAGGTGTCGGGATACAGGCAGTCTTCAGAAAGAGGCAACCAGTAACAATACAAGGAGAAAAACAGTCCCATTATGAGAACCAGATCGATGTGAGAGAAATCCTAGCACATTTTAAACAGATAGCTAAAACATAGCCTAGATAATGAAAGCTATAGAAAGTCATAATTAAACATTATCTTAAAAGTATAATAACAATGTATTCACTTATCTTGTTGTGTTAGGACATATTTGTTCCTGTAGCCTAAATGTTTGTCATTCATGTTAATTGTCAAGCTCAATGATGCATTGACACCGGAGGAATTATATTGTGAATGGCTATATTACACTGTAATATAGCCAAAAAGTGTTTTGTAGCTCTTTCTGTCTACTTTTCTCTGATATTTCAGCAAAATGTATTATTATATTATTCGAGAAATTTCTCAAATTTCCCTTGGAATATCTCTCACTAATTGTAAACATCATTACCCTACATGCCAGGTGCAAATAGTGTACTTTACAGGTCAGGCATAGCAATAGTAACCAGTGTGGGCTTGATTTAGTGAGGGCTTAATTGCATTCAATAGTGGACTAGAAAAATGACTTGCCAATGCATAGTCTTGTGATAATCAGAGTAGGCAAATAAACAATGAGGTGAATTCTTTTTTTCCTCAAAAGTGTGGGAAATAATTGAGATCCCTATGAAACTTGGGGGAAGGGGGGTCCTGGCCATCTGCGTCTCAAGTCAGGAGCATGGATGTATTATATGAACCGAATAGGGCACTTAAAAATTGCTGCCATTCATTATATTGAATACGGCTCAAAAAGCATTCTGACAGAATGCTTCATGGGGTAAGGACAGGTTAGTGAGCCCTGGAGGTGACAGGAAGTTATATTGTGTTATATTGTTTAATTGCTTGCAATTTAAAGGTGTGGTAAGCAATTCTACACTGTACACAAGCTATACGACCTGTGTGTGTGCACTGGAACTATTACACTCTTTCAGCCTTGGCAATGCTTGTCCAATGTTGGGGTCGGAGTTTCTGAGAGGAGAGGTTTATGGGTTTTCATTTTGAGTGCAAATGTCAACAATCTTTCTCCAGCATCACTTCCTCCACATTGAAGAAGAAGAAGAAGAAGCCAGTGCGCTGTTGCCACTAATTCACATATTCCCAAACCCACAGTAAATAATAAAACGCACGATTATCTGTATATTTCTATGTAATTTAGTGCATAGACCTACAGCATGATTGGTACTACATCGTTTTGATACGTAAATTGCGATGCAAAAACAAATTCTTTATCTCACCTTAGGAGCTCCTATAGCATTACAACGTGATGAAACACATGAGAGACATTGGTACGTGTTGCTTCAGCCCCATCCTTACTGTACTCGGTGTGTAGCCTCCTGTCAACAGACCTCTAGTGGTCCGACCACTGGTCATTTAATTTCTCCAAATTACACTTTGCTCAGGAAGGAGATCAGCACTCGGTGAAATGACAACAACACGTGAAATATGATCAGCTAACCTCATAAACTGTGAAACTCACAATATGTGGCAAAATAAGCCAACACAGCTGTACGTACTGTAGTTCTCTTTAAACCCTGGGCAATGCACAGGAGGTGGTGGTGGTGGTGGGACAGCTCGAAATCTAATAACAGCCCTGGGTTTCGGCAGCGTTTGCTTTTTTTCATTTGTCTTAATTTATATTTATTTCTGTCACTCCTCTTGGAACCAGAGCCTAAAATCCTTTTAGCGCGGCGTCTCACTTGGTGGTTTACGTCTTGCCCCCTTCCCACAACCCCCCGAAGAAGAAGACACGGTGCCAATTTGGAAGGCACCTTAGCATTCAAACAAGCAAGCCCTACATCAAAACAGAGTGTCAGCCAATCCGTGGCGTGACTTGAGGGCACGGCCTGGTGTTCTGACTCAAACGTTTGTTTACGTTACGTTGTCACAAGTGTAATGCGTCTGAGAAGAGGCTATTTGAGTCATTCCCCGCGACAGCCTAGTTGGACATTTAATGTGTCAACCGCAAGATGCTGTGACTTTCTTTTATTTTTATTTATTTGTATATTTATTTATGATGCCTTCCACCGTTCTTTGTGCTGCATTAATCTGTGTTAGGACTATTCATTCATTTTTCCCATGTAGTAGAAAGGCATATGTTTCATGTTTGAATATAACACATTTATTTTTCTAATTAAAAAAACTAAACACCAGAGGTGTAATATACAGAACCCATGCACACACACACACACACACACACACACGCACACACACACACACACGCACACACGCACACACACACTCGTGAGGAAAAGGAATTTAGTTTTTCCACTAAATATTTCTGGACTGCATAAAACCACGCAGGCCAATGGCACACTGAGCACCACAGTTCCAACGTATTAACCTTTAACCTGGTGATATTTGGAGCTCCTGATGGCTGACAACAACACAGGGCCACACGGCCACATTTCAGTCTTTGCAGTAATTCGTTTGGTTAGCGGCACAATTACAGTATTTTTATTTAATTTCAGTTTGTGATGCTTGTCATTTTCCCGTTCTCTCTGTGGTACAGTGACACGGCTAAACATTTCATTAACCTCTTCCAATTGTTTGTCTGCGTGTAAATACCCCTGTCTTTGATCACGATCATTCACTTCAGTGTGCTGTTTGTATTGTTGAGGGCGGATTTGGTGAATTTGTCACATCTGTATTGACTCTGGTCTTACAACACAAGAATTACATTACAGTTATTAATGTTGCAGCCTGATATTGTCCTCTTGGAATGTGGAATTATTTTTCATGGGCCTTTTGAAAATGAGTGCAGCGACAAGTCATTCTCGTGTAGTAATTATGTTTATCTGCCTCCTGAGAAGAAACCTTGCTGTGGCTCCTCCTGTCTGTCTGTCAGCGGGCCCAAAGGCCAGATGAGTGCAGAAGCAACACATCACTTGATCCCCCCTTCCTGGTTAAATACCGGAAAGCAACCATCAATGTGTGATCAAAGATGCACTCCTCCCCCACAACTAGTTCTCAGTGGGAAGAAAAATAATAATAAATGAAGGAACACATACATGAATAATAAAATGTGAATGTATCTATAAACAAGGCAGTGGGGTGTATGTGGATAATTACAAAGAGGCATAATAACCCAAAAGTGAAATTGAAAAAATAATTAAAATCCATATTCATTAGTTTAAAGAGAGCAGAGCAGCATTGCGTTGCTCTCATCTGTGGCATCAAACAGAAAATGGCATTACCAACAGTTTTATTTTCAAATTATAGCCTTTAAAGGCTTGGAAAGGGGATACCAATCACTTTGTGTAATTTGTATTAACACATTTAAAATTAAATGTAAATGCAAGCTCAGACAAAACATTAAAATAACAGTGAAGGTGAACTATTATTCATATAGAAGAGCATAAAAAAATACTCATAAAAGAGCATAAACTAAGCAGCAATAGCATGTTAAACTGTAATACAAGCGAGCTATGTTGATTTCCTTACGTAGACAAGTCTTTACAAGCTTTCATGCAAGTAAAACTCACCTTACATTGTCCATGAGTCCTTATAGTGCTACTGAATAATTCATTCATTAATACCATGCTGTTCGTATTTGTTGTTTGTTGATGCTTTGTTACCAAATAAATTGTGTTACCACCACTGGGGGCAGAGTAGTTCAGTGGTCTGGGCGTTTGACTTACTGTAGCCTTGTGTTATCAGAACAGGGTCTGGACACGCTCCATTGGGAAGTGTTTGGAGTCGTTGCCTCCATACAGGGCACAGATCTCTGATTAATGTTGAAGCGATTGGACAGCCGTTAACCAATCTGCATTGCTACAACTGTTTATAGTATATCGCTTCATCTGGCTCTACCACAATGTCGAAATGCACGCTTGACTTTAACGCCATTGCTCTCACCCACTGGTTGCTGATGGCCCGCCATCCAGACTGGCTGCGCACACAGTAAAGCGAACAGGGTTTCCAGGCTGTAATCTCAGTGAAAATGTAACTGAGAGCTACAGTATAATTGGGTGGAGCCAGGCTACGTTTGAAGTTTTAAAGTCATGTGTTTGAGCCCTGGGTTTGGCAAGCTCCTTGTACTGTTTGTAATTGTAGCCTACACCATAGATTAAATGATAATGGTATCTAAGTGTGTTGTGTGAACATGAAAAATACAGTTCATGAAGAGACAATGTTCCCCATGGACAGTTAATACGCTGATCAGTGGGTGGGTGGTACGTTAGGCCCACCTTAGGTCACCTTACATGCAAATGTCTATAACTGTGTGTCACAGTGTGCCATCACCCGTGTCCCTCTTGTCTTGTTTTGTTTTGGTCTGTTTCCTTGTTGTCTGATGTCCACCCCAGTGTTGGTCTTGCTCCGGCCCGTGTTTTCCTACTCTTCCCTCTTCCCCAGTCCATGTTTTGCCCTGCTTCATGTTGATTGTTTATTGGTTTCACCTGACCCTTGTTGTTCCCTGTCCAATGGTCTGTCTTGTCTTCCTGTGTTTAAGCCCTTGTGTTTGTTTTTGTCTTGGTTGGTCCGTTGTTTCCTGTTGCCGTGTTTAATGCCTCTGAGTGACTTACCTTTGTTTAAATACAACCCTTGTGACCTGCCTTCTTGTCGTGCGTTTGGATCCTTCCCACCTGCTCACTGTGAAGATTCATATTTGGAGATTATAGCAAGAAGACTTTATGACCAGCACTTCACATAATATCCAATACCAGATACTGGTATCACTACTACACTTTTTAACACCAAGATGGAAAATGCTATTCTTGTGTTGTATTATTATTTTTTTATTTTATTTCTTTCTACAGCAAATGGACATGGTGAAGGAGCAGCAGGCATGTAGGTGCCATCTCAGGGCACCTGTGGCATCTCCAGTGTTTGCTGATTGGGCAGTCGTCTCCAGTGTTTGCTGATTGGGCAGTCGTCTCCAGTGTTTGCTGATTGGGCAGTAAGCAGGGCAAGCTGAACAGCAGGGCACACACTGCCAGCTCCAGGTGGCACTGCAGCCAGCTCACCGTCCGCGACAGTACCTTGCCTGCAGGGAAGCATCATTTGTCAGGCAGCCTGTTGTGTGCCCTGCCCACCACGGTGTCAGATAATCATGCTGGCCCTGGCCCTGCAAATATCTGCCTGCCTGCCACGAGGGGGAAAGCATGACAATTTCTTTTTTTTTCTTTTTTCTTTCTCAATTTTTAGCTTGTGAGGCGCCTTCCCTTTCTAAACACTTAACAGTATAAACTGTATCATTTTCATTTCATCCTTTTATGCATTTCTCTGGTTGATGTGTTTTAGTTTTTGCGCGTTTGGTCCAACCCTGTTTACATATGGGAGTGACCATCTTTCTGTGACATTTCCAATATGGATTTTATTTTCCTTCCAGTCAATTACTACAAATTGTTTGGGGACATAATTATCACCAGTCCCTGTGTGCAAGCCCTTTGATTTGTTTTCAAAGCCAGCATTGTTGAAGCAAGCACAGCCTACAGTACATTGTCTACATTTCCTTTTTTCTCTAGCCAGGCAATGTGTCTTGTGTCCGGCACACTCTGTGTCCACAGCTTTCCAGGTGCCGACCTGCCATGGCATTTCTAAAGATGTTTGATGAATTCTCCAACTGTCTGATGTAGCTGTGGCCTCTAACTATACAATACCTACCTGCTGCTTGACAGTGAGTCACTGGCGCAGAGCCAGTCCAAACAAAATAAGACAGAATAAAGCCATCCTCCATCTTCAGCCCTCTCTGGTGAGAATGCTAACAAAAAGCCTTGTGTTGTGGCTAAACAGAACATCCACTTACCTTGAAAGCACCATCTGCCCCCTAGTCTTCTGTCATCAGCATATCTGATACATAGACCACTGCAACATGCCAGCACTATCAGGAAGTGGGGTAGTATATTCTCATTGGTTGTTAGCACTGTCACTGACAAGACTGAAGTGTAATATAATGAAATATATGTAATTCAGGAATTACGCTAGTGCAATGCTTTATTTACTTCAGTTTTTCCATACATTATAAACGGTACGATTTACAAGACCTGCAAGAAGACAGACTTGTGTCATTTAGTTCTCATTAATTTCTCAGTATAAGTTTAATGTTCGATTTGATCATTGAGTTATGTGCAGAAGTTGGTCATCGTGCATTTCAATCAAAATACTTCTCCTGTCTTGTTGTGGTTATGTCCCAGACTTTACGTCAAGTAGTAAAGGCTGGTTCAGACTACATTCCCCCCCAACACATCTTCCCCGACTGCATACTAGAACTTTGTATAGCCCCAAGCTGTCGGATGACACAGTACTCATGACCTGTCGGTACAGTAGGCTCTGAGATAGTGTATAACGCGATGTAGTCTGCCGTTGATGTGAAGTCAGTGGAGACATACCTGTAATACAGTGACATAATGATGTGGCTTTCTACCTCGCCAGTCCGTGGACCGGAAAACCGATAATTAAAAGGTTCACAAGTTGAACCAACTGCGAAAACGGTACTAGCACGACCCCGGAATATGTTTTGGTTGACGGAAAAGGGGTATACATGAGGGGAAGATTTTTAACTTTCGTGATGTCATTAAAAATATAGTTTATTTATATAATTTGGCCACCTGGCGGCGCCATCTGATTGTGTATGATTTTGTATTACTTAATTGGCATTGCTGTGTGTATTTACAAATTATTTCTTTATGTCTGTGTAAGCTGTAGAATTAGGTTTAGCGTCTTCTATCTTCTCCGCGTCAAAATGACCAAATCACTAGCTCTTTGTGGCAGATAGAGGGCGCTAAACCTAATTCTACAG
>JAODUG010089413.1:0-12077 GCA_027564795.1 Aphredoderus sayanus
ACACACAAATCATACACAATCAGATGGCGCCGCCATGTGGCCAAATTCGAGATTTCTGAGTACATTACGAGGGTTAAACAACTAATGCCATCTAACCATCCTCTTCTTTTTCTCATTGTATGCCTGTACCTTCCTTATTCCAGAAAGTTCTGCCTCCGCATTCCTCCCATGGCCATATATTAGACTTGACCGCCCACAAATGTTCCAGTCAGTAGACATGTCCTTAATAGAGAGAGTCTTTCAAACACTAAGTAACAGGCCCATGAAAAAAGGTTTGGCAAGCTCACCCGGGAGCTGCATCCATAATTTAACTTATATATATATATATATATATATATTTTTTTATATTTAATATTTCATATTTTAGATCATAGACCTAACTCCTGCCCTGAGAATCCACTAGCAATCATGCTATTGGCGGTATTAATTCTTGGTAGTTTTTCATGGTACTAGACAAAAAAACTATATTTTTCTCAGATGTTATGCATTTATAGCATCACCTGACCTTTAGCTTTTGAAAAGTATATAATTTAATATAAGATACTACTTTGGAGACTGCTTGACAATTAATGATGCAAACATTTTGCATGCTTCTGAATAAGCAATAAGTACAGCATAATATTACACTGTCAATAGATGTCACCTAATTTTATTGATGCAAAAGTTAGTGAAAATATTTACTCTCAAATATCTTTATATCTCATGTAAAGGACAAATGATTGTGTTCTAAGTTTGTCACAGTACAGAAAAATGTGATTAACCACGAGCCACGTTTGCATGAATACAACCAATTACAAGTATATAAAATGTCCTTTTAAAATTGTGAAACAATAACTAATATTCTCTCCTGTCAAACGCTGGTGGTTTGTCTGGTGAAGTTGCTGAAACCACACCAAACTGCGTGGACTACACAACCTCTGTTTCCCAGTGTCATGCCAAAAAACGGATTGTCTTCCAAACACTTATTTGCTAGGACTACAAACTAGCTACAAACATAAAAAAGTACACTTCTGATACAAAAATATTGTGCCGCTGAGTTTCTGCCTTTATAGGCACATATCTATAAAATATTGTTTTGGAGGCAATAGGTTTTTCTATACAAGTGCATTATTGAAATATTAATAATGAACATTAGGATCTATCCCTGGAGCCAGGCCAGGGGGCAGAGCTTGAAGGCGGGCGTCTAACGTAGCCCGGCCGGGCCCAGCATGAAAAGGCAACATGGAAAAATTTTGTGGACCTACCACCCATGAGATGGACCATAGGGGAGGGGAGCAATGCCAGTTAGGCAAAGGGAATTAGCGGAGCGACTATAGGTGTTTCAGGCTGCAGTGGCAGAAACTGCCCTTTGGTATTTAGAACGTAACCTCTCTGGGCCGGAAAAAGCCGGAGTTAGTGCAGAGGTTAAGAGATACCTGGGATGCTGTGATGACCTTGATGCCACTGTGACCCTATGAAGAAGTGGTCAAGATAATAGATGGATGGATGGATGTTTGGGGATATGATCTGCGCTCTTCCTTTATTGCAGTATTGAATATCAAGACGACAGGTCGTACCAGACCACAGCCCAACATATTAGGGGGCAAAATATACAATTTTCTTGAGTGGCAATCGCACAGATAAGTAGTAACTTGTAACCCAACTTGACTGATTGGGTTCGCAGTCTGCCAGAAGTTATTGTAAGCTCACATCACCCCTAGCATTATAGGAAACGCAGGAATGGAAAGTGTTTCTGTGATTTAAAACACGTACAGTTGTTGCTCATTTGCAAATGGAGCTGGGTTGGCAATTATATTGATTCAAGCATCATTAGTTGACATTGACTCACAGTAATTACTGTTTAGCATTAGGGAGATTTTGCCGGGTGCAGAATATATTCATTTATGGGTCAGACTGGATGATACTGTGGCTCCCTCTTATCACCATGAGCATTGCACTGTACTGACAAATGGGGGGAAAAGTAGAAAGTTTATTAACTATATAGTTGGTTTGTACTGAAGCTGGGTTCTCTTGTATAAAAAAAAGTACATGCCCTTTCAACTTTTTTCGAACTTTCAAAATCACATAAACCAGTGCAGGTAAATCAGTACACCATGCCAAATCGGTTCTTAGCTCTTGTCTGCAAGCAAAGATGGCCTTAGCTTAACCACTTGCAAACTGCATGTGGATGTCATATTAATTAAACCTACATGTATTAAAAATGTTTGAGAACGCAATAACAATCCCATAACAAGACATATTGTATGGCGATGCATACATTAGACTCCCATTCAACAGAATATACCAGAGCTAAAGAAATTAAACAAGAGGAATTAGTACAAGGAACAAGATACTGTAGATATTAGGTATTAACTAAAAATGGCACCAGAGAAAATATGTGCCAGAGTTAGTCAATAAGCAGCAATTTATTTGAACAGTTCTATCAATTGCAGTTCATAAAACATGATGTTTAGTGTTTATCTCTATCCGCACATGGGGTGCATTTAGGTCAACAAATGAACCATAACCATGTTTGACCTCAAGGACATGTTTCTTCAAAAACCTTTTACATTCTAGAGCTTGACGCACCACAACCAATCAGTTTATTAAATCAACTTTGCTGACTGTACTGTATTCACTAGCTTTCAGCCAGAAATGCCTTTGTCCGTTGTTCACTTCTTAGTTCAGTAAAGTAAGAAAATGCATACTGAACACATCCCAAGTTACTAGATAAAATATTAAAGGCATTCATGGTGCTTTGTCATATAAATGGTGTTACCATGGAGTCACTTGTGTCATTGCTATGGTAAGCAAACATAATGTACACACACAACAACCTAATTTCACCTCACACACAATGAGTTCAAATAATTAATTAATACAATTTAGTCCAGTTAAATTTTAAAGGCCCTGCAGAATTATGAAAAATAATTTGTTTATTTCTTGACCCAAGAGGTTTGAAGACTATTAGAAACATTTTGCTTGTTCTGGGGTTGGGTGAATAAGTTTTACCTATGGCTGAATTACTGGGGCCACTTGGAGGATGAATGCCTATTCAGTGGAAGAAATATAAAAGAATGTGGGATTTTACACACACATGCACGCACGCACGTGCACACACACACACACACACGCACACACACACACGCGCGCACACACACACACAGACACACACACAGCGGTGATGCACGTGGAAGATGTAACTAGACAGGAAATAAACTGTTGTTGGTAAAGCAAAGGGTGTGGGTAGAGTTTGGAAAGAAAACCAGATTAGACGGCGGTACTTTTGATGAGCAGCACTGCCCATATTTATGATTAAAAATCGGCCGCTTCTCTCTGCCAATAAGCTCTTATCTGTGCTGCATGCATATAAGTCTGATAGGGCCCCTAGCCATAGAGAAAGATAACAAAAAATAATTAGTTAACATTCTGCTTTGAGCAGACAGGATTTTTATACGAAAAGGGGGAAAATACAGTGGAGAAGGGAGATAGGAAGGGGATAGTCAGTTTTACGTGCATTTTATTCATATATTAAATGTTTCTATTTGTGTGTGTTTGTCAAGGCTGACATTATTTCCCCCAGGGCGTGTGCAGCCTCTCGTTCTGTGAGATAAGTGTATTGAAAATCTGCACTTGCACCTTCCCTGCCTGCTGAAGTCATTCTCAAACAGTTCAAATGGATGGCGCCTTTAGTGGGGTTTCTATATTTAGAAATATAGCATAACCCTCCAATATATCTTTTTTTAATTAAACGTTTCACTTTTGAAGTGATGACCTCTTAAAACAAGTGACCCAGACCCCTCTTTTTTTTTATTGCATATCAGAAAACTGTACTTTACCGACAGACATGGAAACCGATGAAAAACATGGCCATTTTATAAAACTATATTATATAATAAACTAGATCATTAACAACAAAAACATATAAAACATTTTAAATGAATCCTGTGGAGTCATTGACATTTCAAAGAGATTCTTGTAGACATTATTGCTTCTACTACCAGATACTTAACCTGAATTAGCTGAACACCATTTTACATTTTTAAATGTGACCGCAGTTAATAAAGCCATTTAGTTACATAGGCCTCCAGGCCTTTTTCATGTGCCAGTAAGACCATTACATTATCTGGTCGGTGTGAGAGTAACGTGCGGAGTCCTTCCTCCCAGCTTTAAAATCTGTTTTGGTTTCTCGACATGTTACTTGTGCCATTTTAGCCGCCAGTGCCTAAAAGCTGAAATGGCGCTAGTCTGCTTCGCAATGTACTCTTTCTCCCTATAGATTTCTTTTGCAAAGCTGTGCAGAGCAAACCACTTTCTTTAAACCCTCACTCGCATATTCCCTATGGAGTTTTTTGTGCAAAAATAACCCAGCACTATTTAACTTCTTTTTCAAGCCCCAGAATGGATTACCTTCAAAACTACATCTCTAAGCTCTTATCTGTGTATACACCACCTTCTCCTTGCCAGTGCTCTACGGATCCAGGATAAATATTCAGTGCATGCCTCATGTGAAGGGGAGGCCTCTGCACTGCTAGGCCTACGCTAGCAAAGCTTTGTTGCTTCAGCAATTATGTTTTCACTTAAATAGTTTTATCAATATGTATTTAGCCCTCTACTCCTCACGTTTGGCAGGGATTCAAAATAGTTTGATTGATTTTTACTATATTTCTTGTTTTTCAGAAGAGTTACGTTGATGTGACTTAGAGATGTGCTGGTTTTCAAAGTAGACTTGTACTGTAGGTCTGTAATGGCCATAGACGGAAAAGAGGCGGAGAAACAGACGACTTCAAAAAGTGCATAAGATCTGCACAGTTTGATACTGCCCATAGTCATCTACTGTAGTATTCAGCAAAATAGACTATTCAAGATATTATAGCCTGAGGTGTTATACCAAAAAGTGATCCCCTGCCAGAAACTGACTGATGTCCACATTAGTGTGAGTTAAAGCTGCTTTTATCTGGATCAAAGATCGGTCATATCATGAAGATATATAACATTATTTCTGTGATAATAGCAAGGATAGCCTACAGTATTTCTTTGTTAAACATTTATTGTTTAACCAAATAATCACTAATTGTATAGTTTTCCAAAGTGCTAACAGTAGCCTATCTTAGGCTAATCTTCCAGGGCTGTGTAACCACTGCTGCCTTCCACCTTCAGTATTCTTAGTCTGAACAGCAAGGCTGAGTGAATACATCCAGTTCAAACGGATATGGTTGCACCACCTTGTCAGAGGCAGTATTGTCTCCGACAGCTCAACAGTGGCAAAACCAGCCATATTATTACTTTAGCAAAGTACGCGGAAGAAGAGTCAGGGTGAGCAGTGGCTTGTTGGATTTAAAGCAAAAGTCACTGAAACAACTGTTTTATATAGTATTTTTCAATTTGATGCTGACTACACTCAAAGCATACTACAATGTGGGTTTATGTTTCAGAAAATATATACTGTCAGCATTATTATTGTTATTAAAGACATTATGATCTGGTCTGAAACATAACTTACTGCTGACCAGATGTCAAATGATGTGAACACTAGGCTGGCCCAAAGACAACAGACCTACTCTACTGTACAATAGGGGTACTGGCTGTAAAACAAATTCTGTTAGCAGTTACAGAAATACATTTAATATCACAGTAATACAATCCAATTGAATATTACTCTTGCAAATTGATTTACAGTACAGTATATGGGGATTTATATCATTCCATCTATACATCAAAACCTTCATTCATTTCCATTTAGTGTAATATACTTTATAGGACTGTTTTTACTTAGAGGATAACCTCTTTGTCTTGATAGAGAATCCAGAATTTGGTCACAAATATCTCAAAGTAAATTGTGATTTTAGTATAAAGTGTGTTGATGTACTTCCCTAGAGTGAATCTCCTTGTGAAGAGAGAATGTTTCGAATGTAATGTGAGTCGGGACAGAAGATAATGCAGTGTGACTGTGAAGATTAAAACCAATGCAATAGGAAAGTATATTGAGACAGAAAGAAGAGGGTTTCACAAATGTCTAATATTTGGCACAGAAGTGGCTGTGACATTAGATTTCAACATGCCTCTCTGTGTTTACTACAAATATTGAAAGACTTTAAACAAGCCATCAAATTCAGTGTATTTGATAAACAATTCTGTCCAGTTGAAAGGTTTATTGTTTGAATACTAGTTTGTGTCATTTAAAATATTTATTTTGGCAATAAACAAAGATGGCCCAGAATACTTAACAATTGTAGCTAAAATATAAGATTTTTAAAATAATTGTAATTGTAATTAATAGCCACATCTCATGCAGACATTGAATGCAAAGATCACTAATAACATTATAGGCTATCTGATTTGTGTAGCACCCCCCAAAATCCACTTCTTTCAGAATTCTTTGCAGACCTCAAAAATAGCTACTATATGTTTTATCTGACATTGATGCACTTGGCGTCACCATGGAAAACATAAGAATGGCCAATAAAAATAAAGATTTTGATCTCTGCTGCCACACTTTAGAAAGACTTACTCTGCGGGTTGGCACTTGGCACCCATAGAATTCCACGTTATGGTGCAATCAAACAAAAAGGCTCCATCAAGTGGTCACTTGAGACATAAGCTATTCTGTAATGTACATTGATGACATAAATGCATCTCCAAAAGGGATGAAACAAAGGCCGATTTCAGATGAGATTCTTTGAGCGCAGTGTGACCATAATTGGATTAGGAGGCTGTTTTCTACAAAGAGAATGGGGAGAGATGAAATAAGGAGCTTTTTGCCGTTTAATGTCTTTTGTGTGGCAGGAGCTGATTATGACTAATCAATGCTGGCAAGATTCAGAGTGCCATTGATGAAAATGAAGTGCTTTCCTAAGTAGGCACCATTATGTTTCTGTTCTACAGACTCAACATGTTTTGTGATTCTCAGTCACCCTGCCATTATAACTTATACCAGTGTTTCCTGATGGTTGAAAAGCCTACTTCAACTAGAGTGTTGAGTCCGAAGTTTCAAATATAACCATTTAAAACCTCAAAATGGCACTTCTCAGAATCAACTGAGCATCTCATTAACCATTATTAAGGATTTGGATTAACAAATAAAATCCAGATAAAAATGGATATAGGCCTCCATATGTCTCCACAGGTTAAATAGTATCCCCCATCAGAGAACGTGGGCACTCTTGAAGTCCTGTTAGTTACGTAACCACCCTCGATGGGAAAGGTAATCTTGTGTCTTTTCCACTGGAGTGCCATTGCACTCAACAGCCCAGTCCATGACAGCATGTGAAGAGGTTGCCTATTTTCTCTGTTATATAAAAATGGCCACCACTCCTACTGCTCTTCAGCCAACCCTACTTGATCTTGAAGGGGGTGGCAGGTCAGAGTGGGGTCCTTGATGGAGAGAAGATTAGAGAACTAATGAGATGAGTGCAGATCTTGGATCGACAACTTTTCCGTAGAGTTTCAGAATTGACCATGTTTAAACTGTAGTTGTAATCCAGACCACCCGTGGCATGACCAAGGCAAGGCAGAGACTTCTTGAGAACGGTCGACCGTTGTCTAGTCCTATAACCCGACAACGTTGTGCAGTATATCATCTTTGTCAAATGCCATCCAAACCACTGTAGAATTAGAAACATTTGCCAGGAAAAATGGTTTTCTCTTTCTCCACTTTGGTCCTGGCACCGCCTTAAGTTAAGACAATTCATTCTATTAGTTAAATTGCCACATTTGTCATGCAGGGGTGCTCCAACTAGTTATGTTTTGCTACATGCAAATAACCTAGTGAAGGTAAGATGCTTATTCACGCTGCAGATTGTGTAATATTTAACAAGAACTCATAGGAGTAGATTCTTATGTTTGTTGTATTTTTTAGAAGTGCACTCAACGGACAGCAATAAGCATGACAAAAAGTTTTGTTTTGTTTGTATCTCGGCTAATAATTGGGTATGTGTACATTCTGTATTGCAGTTTGTCCATGATCGCAACTGTTGAACATATTCTCATGGCTTAAGTGAACTGCTGCATGGCAGGAGCGCCTAATGAATCATGGCAATGTGCAACACAGCAACACAGACGTAGTCCCCCCTCTGCCCCGCAAGCCCGGGGCTACACAACTCTGACCAATACCCAGCATGATCACTCAGCCTCCCTGCGACTTCCGCCACACCGCCTCACCCTACCGCATGTCCCGGGTGCTCATTTCAAAACTGCTTTTTTCAGGTGACAGGGTGAGTCATTACTCAAATCCAATTTGCCCTCCAGGAGTTGTGTTGCTTGCCTCGCTCATATGTCTGTCCATTGATATATAAAAACATATCTGTCTTTATCTCTGGCGTGTGCCCACTATGTTTCATTCGTTTTTGTTATTGTCCCTCGCCCACTCTCAGCAGCGGTCAAGGAGGAGAGGTAGGGGAGGGATCCACACTGAAGAGGGTGCTGCTGTTACCTAGGGCCAGTGGAAATGAAGCCATTCATCTACCGAGAGGTCATGAGACCAGATGGAAAACACGACGGAGTGTTCTATTATATTTTCATAGATGGGGGGCTTTGTATAGATGTCTTTTACTTTACTTTACCCAAACTAGCCCTCTGGCTATGAACCAGCCTGCACAAGTATGATTGGACGGAAGCCAGACGGCGGACCAATGAGAATGGCTTGAAGGTGAATCATTAATATTTGCAAATACATATTTAGTTGTGTTGTGACATGCTGTACAGTTCTGAGTGAATTACAAATAGTAAGCCATAACAACACATGACTTGTTATCCTAACTAAGAGGATGCATACAGTACATGTATTTTACCTGGTACATGTACATGTTTACACGGTTCCACTATGGGTTTCAGTACTTCTAGCTAAACACACTCTCAGCGCCCTGACCTAAATATTCTAGTAGTTTCAGTACCAGATTGCCTTGTCTGAGGTCAGAAGAGAAACCAGTACTCTTGTTGGTGATGGTGATAACACAGCCACCTCTGAGCCATGTGTGGTTGATGCATTTTTGATGGGTTCCACTGCAGCTAAAGGTTTGCTGCATGAAGTTATAAAATTAAGAGGAGCAACGACAAAGAGTGGACGAGTCAGCAAGAGAGAGCACAAAGTGTGTCAACGTTTGATTGTTTCCATGCCATTGCATCTGGAACATTTTAAGGTCTGTTTCACTTACATCAAGACATTTCGCTTTCTCCAGATACTAAAAGGGCAAATCAAAGTCTGAAACTAAGTTTTATACTTTTGCATAATAAGTACTACATTTTCTGTCCAGTTGCCCAATACTGTACCAACTCATTAACCATTCACAGGCCATTTGTGACAACCGTCCTAGCTAATGATACGATTTTGAGTTCACTGATTGAACTGTACTGAACAACAATAATCCAATGTGGATTGTGGATACAGTATAATCACCATCATCATCAGTTGTAATTACGACACCTTTGCCTATTGGCTTTAGGTGTGGAGGGAATCTTCTGCAGGGTTTCCAAGCATCGTACGCATTGCCAGGGGTCTTCAAAGCTCATTTCCCCAAGCTTGCATGCCTCAGGATGCAACCTATGTTGGGTCATTTCAGAACGCTCCATGACTCCATTTCCCTAAGCGGTCAAGTACTGAAGCACCCAGGGCTACACAGCTTGCCCATACAGC
Organism: Aphredoderus sayanus; assembly: GCA_027564795.1. Classification (NCBI taxonomy): domain Eukaryota; kingdom Metazoa; phylum Chordata; class Actinopteri; order Percopsiformes; family Aphredoderidae; genus Aphredoderus; species Aphredoderus sayanus. The sequence goes on from JAODUG010089413.1 coordinate 9,611, forward strand.
ACATGCAAAGAAAACCAAGATGATCTCCTCTGATGAGCGATTAGCTTCATGGGGAATGATGATCAGTAGCAGGCTAATGTCCGCAATCTGTGTTGTCCATCTGTCTGGTTACCCATGAGCCCCTCTACTCCTGAGGAAAAACTCAGTTGGAGTTATCAGACATACCACTGTGAGTCAGTTCCCCATTCTATTTTGAGTTCTATCCCTCCAAGTTGCCGGTAAGAGCTTATTAATGGAAAATAGTATACAATATAGCATGCAATTGTACAAGCAGTCAACTGCCATTTCCTGCTAGATTAGCCTATTTCCTGATAATGTATACAGTAGGAACCCAAGCAGCATGAACACAGCACCCAGGTAAATAGCTACATGATGATGGTGAGGGTGGAGAAGAAGATCCAACATTATTCCATGAGCCTTTGAAATCAAATGCAGAACGGCAGAAAAATAAAGAGGGGAAAAAAGGTGTGGTAGTTCGAGTGAAAAACATTTAAAAAAAATAGTACGAATTGCCCCTTCCCCCCCCCATCCCCCCCCCCCGACAACCAATACCTATATTTGTCACAGCAAGACACCTAAATGGCACTTGTCACAGGAGCCCACATGCAGCTAATGTAAAGAACAATGGTGAGTGATGTGGTGAAATGGCTCACAAAATGAACTAGTGCTCGCTTGAGCTTTGCCATGGCCACGTGCCATCCATTCCAGTTATCTGCGGTCTGGTGGACACACCTTTTGTGGCACCTCCACCACCACCCCCTGCCCCCCCCCATCCCCGCACGCACCTGACAGCGACTCACGGCGCTGAGGGTAGTGAGGGGCGCGGACAAAGAGGGCTCGTCAGTTCTCAACGGCGGTACATGACGGAGGCTTCAAAGTCTGGGTTTGTTTGGAGCGGCTCTCAGCAAAACAGATTGGCTAGCTTCTGATTGGACTTGACGGTCCTCTTTCCACATGTAGCGCGGGCTGAGCTGGATGAGAGGAGTGATTATTCCCGCAGGGACAAGAGGCAAGTGGGAGAGGGCACGGCTCTAAGACAAACACGCGCGAAGCACGCAAGGGCCACAAAACGTTCCGCCCAGCGGAGAACAGCTGGGGTTACTTAGGGAGAAATTAGCCCCTCGCTCTTAAACAATTACGCCAGCTGATTTAGGACGCCACGCGACAACCAAAAAGGAGCTCATTACCGAGCCACTTTCCACCTTTCAGGAGGTGACAGCAGCCTAACATCACTGCTCCCACAGGCAGCTGGCATACAACATCCACCCCCCCCCCACCCCCCACCCCACCCCTTGCATGCCCACACAGCGAGGGGTGCCAGCCGCCTCAGCCTCCATCCTGGCACGGAGCGTTGGCAGGGCGTTGTGACCAGCGCGGTTTTTCCCTCGCGCGCTGCGGATAATCTGGACCGTCACTTGCTGCCTTGGCTCCGCATGGGCCTTGTCACCTAGCCCTTAAGTGCAGGGTGCAATTCGGTGGTAATAGCACAACATAGGATGCGGCCGCATTGCCAAAACGCCCACTCCCATCAACGGTCTTTAAACATCCATCTCAAACAGACTCGCTTAAAAACATCATCTTCATGTTTACATGTCGGTTACACCTGCGGAAAACAGGTGTAACCCGTTTAATTGGACACCAACGAGAACCGGCTGGCCCACAGGGGTAACATTATAGTTAGCATGCACAGTGCGAACCACCAAATATAGACATTTATATAGACTGACGAACGCTCGCTAAAAATATTTCCGGATGATAAAAAGGCCTCAAAGCAGGAGTCCGGGGACCATACATTATCCTAATACGTCCTGTCGATCCCAGCCGGTGCACTCATTGTCGTCCTGCCACTTAATGGCGGGAAACTGATAAGCTGGCCCGCCGTGTCATCTGTGATGTAAAACAAAACTAGGTCCAATTAATCATGTGGCCTGCCATTAAAGCAGAATTAAGATGACAGGACAGGCTCCTGCCAGGTATGAGGGCCTAATCAGTCACTGAATAATTATAATTTTAATGGCAGGGCTTTCATTATGATGTAGCTGTACAGGATTGTTGCCGTCTTTGGTCTTTGTGTAAGATGCCATATGCCAACTCATACATCATGCCTTGTACATCATGTAAACAAAAGGGGGCATGCCTGGTGTTTGTCTTACTGTATGCTATGCATACGTATGTATAAGGTAACAAGAACCATGGTTTATCAAATCACTAGCTCTTTGTGGCAGATAGAAGGCACTAAACCTAATTCTACATCTTACACAGACATATGATGTGCACAACAAGGTGTGAGTTTGAAACCGCCATCTGACTGTGTATGATTTTCTGTGTTTTTTAATTGTCATTGCTGTGTGTATTTATTTCTTTACTAATTGTTTCTTTATGTATTTGTGATGTTTTTTGTGCCTTTTAACCCTCCTGTTGTCCTCGGGTTTCAAACACACACCTTGTTGTGCCAGCAGTGCACATC
>JAODUG010089434.1:0-12076 GCA_027564795.1 Aphredoderus sayanus
TATGATTTGTGTGTTTTTCAATTGGCATTGCTGAGTGTATTTATTTCTTTATTAATTATTTCTTTATGTATTTATGTGTTTTTTTTGTGACTTTTAACACTTTTGTTGTCCTCTGGTTTAAAAGTCACATCTTGTTGTGACAGCAGTGCACAGCAGGTTTAGCGCCCTCTACCTGCCACAAAGAGCTAGTGATTTGGGTCATTTTGACCCAGAGGACATTACGAGGGTTAAATCATCATTAACAATTTTGTTTGGCCAGCAGGTGGCGCACATTCCCCAACAAAGACATTAGAAAATCTAAATTAGAACAACTCAGCAGCATTGAGGTCATGAGGTCCAAACCTCGGTTCGAAAACAATGTTATAGAAGTCTCAAAGTTACTGTGCATGTTGAATCATTGGGCTGGTGGCCCAGGTTATTGTAGTACAGCAGCCCTCAATATCTTTGATATTTGAAATAAGGGAACTAAAGCATAACATATTCTTCTTAATGGAGTTTAACAAGCTGATTGTGTTCCCATGCATCATTGGCGGCTGTGGCTTACATAAGCTTCAATGCAGTCCAGCTCAAGGCTATATCAGTAAAGGTTCAAATACACATTACAAGCTTTCACCATGGATTGTAGATTTGTATCAACTTTCTCCTGTCCTTTGGTCACGGCTCCTGTTGTAGTGGTGGGAGTGTTCCTGGGAATTCACCAGCAGGCTTTGCTGCTGCCAGGAAGGTGGGCAACAGCCATGTTGACCGGGTGGCTGTTGTGGCTTGTGCTAACAGATGTTGTACTTCTGCTCCATTCACACTTTCTACACAGGACACCAGGTATGCACTATATGGCTGTTGGACTACAGCTTTAGTGGAGTCTTTTTTAATAAATATTTAAGATAATTGTAAGATGAATTTCATAGTATATTGTCAATGTAATAGCCCAAAATGTTTATATTTATCATAGTAATGCGTTTAAAGAAATGTAATAACCGATGGAAATATCAATTAAGTATATTCATATCCAAAAGTATATTTTACTTGATATACTTAATTGAAAGTATTATTTATCATTAAAGCAATCTAAGAAGCCGTTCCACTACGAAGAAGACAGAATGGACTTCTGTAATGTTGATGATCTGAGCATAGGCTGTTTATGGATACACCTATTGACTGTATAAATCTTCTCTTAGCTTGATATTAGTCTGAAAATTCAGTTTGGCTTCAATATTTAATTAACTACGGTTACTGCATTTTCAGGCTTTAATTGTTATTTTCTAAAACAAAATTCTAAAGTGTCTGCCATTCTGTTTGTATTGTATTTGTATAAGTATTTCACCATATATTTCAAATTGGTCTCCGTTCAGTATAAGGCAATGAACACTGTCAACAATGTGATTTGAGACACAATAGATACTACTTTAACACACAATGAACGTCGTCTTTATTAGGAATTAGGAATTATTAACTACAGCAACCAAAGAACATATTGAAATTCCATATTCAGGGAATTATTCGTCTTTTTTTGGTGGACACACTGTCTACTTACTGTTGTATGTAGGTTTATTATTGCTGGGTGTACAAGTGATGTTGACATTTGAGCTGTATAGTGATGTGGAAAAGACTTTCCTCTTTGGGACAATAAACTAAGTAATCTTGAACAATTAGCATGTTACTTCAGGTAAGGACTACTCTGTCAATAAAACTCAGTGTGTTGGCTTCATATCCAGGCTGCAAATATGAACACTGATTATAGGGGTGGCACTTTCCATTCACACAAGTGAAGAAACTGGTAGTCTTATGAGATAATCACATTCACAAATTGCAATAATTGCTTTTCATCTGTAAATGGTGGTGTTCCCACTGTTTGGCTTTGGTGATTGTTTCCATTTGACCCCATACAGTAACAACACTACTTGAGTTTAATTTGAGTAATTTAAAAAACTCTTCTCACAGGAATGAATGGCAGTGAAGGAAGTAGTCTTCTTGCCAAGTCGGAGAAAGAGAAGAGGGTACAGGTGAGCTATGATTGAAAAATAACATTCCATCACTATGTTATAATAATATTCCTAAATAATATTCAGCTTTGTTTTTAGTCTGCCTTATTCCTGCCAAGTTATTCAGTGATTCTGTCTTCATTTGTCATCCCTTAGGTTTTGAGATTCAAGACAGTGGTGCTAATGATTTTCCAATTAGGAAACATTGCATTCCTGGCTCTTCTGGTGCAGGCTATAACACATCTATAATGTTAGTTGTGTGTGTGCTGAATATTATAACACATCTATAATGTTAGTTGTAGAACATGCTGAACATGTGTTTTCTCAATGTTTTGTTTTTATTTACTATACACTAGCACAGTACACATTGCTACTGCCAATACACACAACATGAGCACTAACACTGATACATATTTATAAATTTAGAAAGATTTTTCTACATATCGTATACATACTGTAAATAAGTCAATAAGTCAAGCAATTTTGATTGTTTATGACAATTTACAGTATTTCTGATATAGTATAATAAAACCTAATTGTGCCTGTGCCTAATTGTGAAAATAGCTTGATTGGTGTCTGGCATATTCTTCTATTATGGCTAATTCTTCAGAAAAGTGAATGGCTCAAACAGCTATACTACATTTGTTCATTGTTTAAGTCTTTGCCTATAGTAAGTTTTCCAATTTACAAACAAAGCATTACAGTAAAACTATTTATGTACATATTTTATTGTTACACACGTTTTTTTAACATTTGCTTGAGGAATACAAAGAAAGAATCCTCATCATTGATCATAAACGCAAAGCCTCTAGACTGGGGATTTTCTGACAATTATTCTACTTCAGCAAGCAATTCTGGTGATTTGTAAGCTGTACTTAACAATGAAGCATACACACATATTGCAATGTCATACAGTTTCATGAAGAACCAAGGTCATCCTCATCAGCTGTGTGTTATAATAAGTTATGTGAATTATTGTAACATATTCCTTGGTTAAACCCTTATTAAAGCTTTTAAGCATTTAAGCATAAAAGGATATTTTTAAAGAATTTGCAATGCATACATTCATGGGATAAAAAGGAGAAAGAGGCAGTGGTTAAATGTACTTTTAGATTAATAAATCAAATGTCTAATGTTAGAAAGTATTTTTGTCAGAATTTCAAAATGGCTTCATGTACTTATTTTTTCCTATAGTCTGACAAATAGTCAAATAGTGCATTGATTTGTACTTAGGTTGAACAGTACAAGTATACATTCAATGAGTAAAGCATTCACAGTTGGTCTATTTGGTGCTAATGTGTACATTTTCAAAAATACTTTATGGGTTATCCAAGGACCCAGACGTATCAGACACACTGGACTGTATGGCAGGTGTGTCACTCATGTTTGTAAAAAGACCATTTATATTTATCAATTTCTATTCAGCTGTTCATCCTGAAACCTTATTTGCCACAAAAAGCACAGTACAAAAATACAATAAATATACATATAGCAGTGTTCTTGTCAAGACAAAATACAATATTGTTTTTCAATGTACATGTAGAATGTCAAGGTAATGTTAGCAAAGTGCAGACTCAATACAACATTCATTTAACATTTAGGCATCTCGGTAAACAGTTCTAACTCTTCAAATGAATTCCCTCAGAGATGTCCATGAAATGTCTAATTCAGTAGGTGAGACATTATGTAAGGCCCAGTTCGTAAGAATAATAAATTTTTCCTAAAACGTTTTAAGTTGTGCTAAATATGTTTTAAAATTATGCAACCTTAGCATTTATTACGCTTTACCAACAAAATTCAGAAATTGAGACATTACTTTTGTTGATCAATGCATCACAGAAGCGGAGTGCTTGTGTTGCGACATATAACAAACACTGGCAACGCTATATAATTCAAATAAATGGAGAGAACTGCAACAATCAATGCTGTTTAGCGTTACAATTGTGTTGTTCCTGGTTTAGTCATTTTTTGTGAACTCTCCCGCTTCCCAACGAAGAGCCATGGCACTTTTGCGTCTTCCGCCTGTGTATCCTTCTGGAAACTAAGAAAACAGTTGCTTTGTTGACCTGCTTTCAAAGCACCTCCTCCATCTCCTCCTCCATCTCCTCCTCCACCTCCTCTCTCAGATTATAATACTGAATGTGAAATGAAATGAGTCACTTGCATGCAAATACAATCATTGTTGCTAACATGCTAGCCTAATAGTATAATACACATTTGTTAAGGAACTGTATGATGTTTTATTGTTGATGATATTGCTTCATACTTTCATACATATATTACATTGGGATATACTCCACATTGTGTTAAAAATATATATGAAACAGTATTGTAAATAAAGATACATTTATGTGTAACGAAATAGTCACAATACAGCATGTAGCACGTTGCTGTACGTTCAGCAGCAACTTACCCGGTGATCACAGGATAATGTAGAGCGATCCATCTTATAGGCTGTTTTCATAGGGGACGATGGAGAGGACTTGCACTTCTCTGGAACATCAACTAAGGGAATAAAATACACTTTGTCTGTTCTAGTCATAGGTTATGTTATAAACGGGGTCAATGTGAATGTGGTTTCAGGCGTGTTTTTCAGTCTTGTGTTAATTTGTGATCCATATTGTCCCATACCTGAATGATCAAAGCCCATGTGGTTTGGCACCATCATCATTCCTGTGTTGAACATGTCATTGCCATATAATCTGGCCCGTTCATTCCTCAGCTCTTCTTCTCTTTGTTTTACCTGCTTGATCTCTTCATCGACAAGGGACATTGTGCTTCTTGATCGCAGCTTGAAAAAGGGGTTGTTGAGGAACATCTTCTCCTGGGGCTGATCACAGACTTTGTTCAAGGAGAACTCTGACGCACTTCGTATGATAAGATTAGATGTTTCTAGGATGATAAGGTTGGCGTTGCTGTCATTGGACCTCCAGTCGCTGGAATGAGCCATCAGCATGTCTTCGCCACATCTCGGGCTGGAGGGGAAATCATCACTGGGTTCCAGAATAATAATGTTATTTGTGGACATCTCTTCTATCAACGGTGCCTTAGAAGGTGAGGATGTGATAATAAACGATGGTGTCAGGGGAGTACTGGCAGATCTGGGCATCATTCGGGATGGGACACAATCGGTTGATTTGCCCATTTTGGAGAAACCCTTCTGTTTTCTGAAATGGTCTTCTCTTTGAATGGCTGCACGTATCTCCTTTTCACTGGATGTTTCCGGATCATCGTAAGGGGATCTGTAGCTGGAATCATCCAGGCCAGAATCTTCTGAGCAAGGACTAAACTGGGTGAGGGGATAGTCTCCAACCAGACTTAAGTTCTCAAAGTCATGATCCTTCTTGTGAGGTCGCTCGACATTGCGCACTGGTGTGTACATGAAACTGTGACTGACATGGAAACTGGGGTGCTTGGTTGTCGGTGAGACAATCTGATTCTTGGTTTGCTCCTCCATTTCCAGCCACTGTTTACGAGCCACCTGGAAGTCCACATGCTCAGTGCTAACATTCTCACTCTTGGTCTCCTGTATCACACAGAAGTCTTTGGGTAGCTTCTTGGGATGCTGAGATTGCTGATGGTACAAAATGGAGTGATATTGACTGGTGTCTTTCCCATTTTCACTCGAGTCTTCAGAAATTTTTGATAAGCCTTGGAGGCCTAATGGGTTATATGTAACTTCTTGTGGAGGGGCGGGGAAGGGAAGTATGTCTTCAGGTTGTTCCAGCACTTCCTCCTCTTGTGGACCTTCAAGTAGGGCCTCTTCAGCATTATTGTCATCTTCCTCTTCAGTATCTATCACCTCAACTTTCTGCACAAAAAGCTCCTGAGCACTAAGCTGGAGACTGTCCAAATATGAGTCGTCATCTTCCTTATTAATAGAGGAGGAGAATATTGTCCTCCATTTTTCATCTGTGTCACTATCCGATGAGACGGCTGCAATCTCAACTCGTAGGCATTCATCCATTTCATCAGGGTAAAGGTCATGGCAGGATTCATTAGAAACATCTGACATGGCCTCCTCTCTAATGTACTGCTCCAGTATTGACTCCTCTGTGATTTCTGTAATGGGCTGATCAAATGGGATATGGACCACTGTGTCCTCTTCTGTTGCCTGTACCAGATTTCTGTAGCCATAATTTTCAGGGCTAGGCTCATTAGCCTCGGGCTGTGGCTCGGGCTGCAGCTCAGGGTCATGTTCCTGGGTGTCCTGTCTCTTACAATGAGCTTGGTTCTCATAAACACTGTCGGCACTGGACAAAGTGTCTGAGACAGAAGAATTGATGGATTCATTTCGGTTGAGCTCGTCATGTCCCACATCTAAGATCAAGGCTTCCTTTTGATCTGTACATTGCATGCTGCTGCAGTGGCTATTCTCCAAGCTGTCAGGCTTGTCAAGCTCACTCATTTCAGATGCTGGGATGTCCTCAATGTCGGCTGTTGCCTTTTCCTCCGTGTCTGAGGAGTCTAAACAAGCTAGTTCATCATTGGCACTTAAATCCTGCTGCTGCTCTGGCGATTCAGCTGTGTCAAGTTCTACTTCATAGTCTGTAGATGTAGCAGTCTCCGATTGTTCAGTTGTTTCCATGGTGACAGACTCTGTGAAGGTGCTCAATCCATTTGAGTTGTGTTTCTCAGGGTTGCTGCAGCCTTCGCCCAGTTCTTTCCGATCCATTTCTATGGTCCCAGTGGTAGCCTTCTGAGAAGGGGGCATAAAGAGAAGACAAAATATATGCATCTGTTAGAGGGAGAAACCTCAGGTCAATAGGTGCTGACTATTTTGACCAAGGGTATTGCATAATATATCACTGCCACATGTCAAATTCAAATCTAACCCCACTGGCAATATTTGCTCTCTCTTCATCCTCCTAAAACAGTCATATCTCCCTACTGCAGTTAAAACTCTTCTTATACCTCATGTGATAATTCACAGACGAAAGTCTGATTCTGATAATAAGAATGCAGATATAGTTTAAGCCTTGTAATGTCCTCTGGGTCAAAATGACCCAAATCACTAGCTCCTTGTGGCAGATAGAAGGCGATAAAACTAATTCTAAAGCTTTAGAAGCTTTAAAAGACCATTTTATTCTGAATAGGTTGTATAATAATAATAATAATAATAATAATAATAATAATAATAAATTATTATTATTATTATAATTATTGTTATTATGTGTATACTGTAGCCTTAATTACAGCTGAAAGGTAACAACCATTTTCGCATGTTTCATATTTACATTTGTAAAATGTATTTTCAATAATAACAAAAACAACACCTTACAAGTTACATACAATGAAAATAAAAACACCACCACCATGTTACTGGTAATGATAAGCTTGCATAATGTTGTTATAAATGGTACACTCCTTAATTATGTGTGCCCCCTCTTATCTTACCCAGCCCACTGCTATCACTTGAGAAATATGAGAATAATATTATCCCTAACAGCAGGCCATGTCTATTCCCTTGCTAAATCAGGAAGTTAACTGTGGAAAGTCTTTATTTTACACTATTGACCAGTGTTTGTCATTAAATGGCAATTATTGGTAGAAAGAGGTGCACAGCATGCAAAAAGAACTCTAAAATGTACAAGGTTAATTATAATTGCAATACACGAACAAGCACTTACAATTGACAATCACCACCAAGGGACAGCAAGAAACACAAGGTCTTAACCCTCCTGTTGTCCTCCGGGTCAAACTGACCCAACGCACTGGCTCTTTGTGGCAGATAGGAGTCCATTTTAATTCTACAGCTTACACACACATATGATGTGCACTGCTGGCACAACAAGGTGTGAGTTTGAAACCCGAGGACAACAGGAGGGTTAAAAGGCATGAAAAAAACTAATATATACACACAGCATTGACACTAAAGAGAACTACACAATCAGGTGGCACCATCTGCTATGAAAACAAACTAATAAGAGATAATTGACACAGGTGGAACTAATAATCAACTATGAAACATATGCAGGATCAGTGACAATGAACAGAAAGATATAGCACAAGGAAATTACAGACAGGAATTAGTGAAAGATGGAACATGGGGAAAACATGTACTGGTATTTATGAAAGATGGAACATGGGGAAAACATGTACTTGTATTTATGAAAGATGGAACATGGGGAAAACATGTACTTGTTTTTATGAAATATGGAACATGGGGAAAACATGTACTGGTATTTATGAAAGATGGAACATGGGGAAAACATGTTCTGGTATTTATGAAAGATGGAACATGGGGAAAACATGTACTGGTATTTATGAAAGATGGAACATGGGGCAACATGTTCTGGTATTTATGAAATATGGAACATGGGGAAAACATGTACTTATATTTATGAAAGATGGAACATGGGGAAAACATGTACTGGTATTTATGAAACATGGAACGCTAGACGACCAGGTGGGAATATCAGACAACACCAGACCGTTACACAACCAGACAATCAATCAACAGCATCAATGGCCAATTTGTATGATATTGTGAAAATAAGATATTGTAATAAAACCAAAGAATATATAAAACTAAAAGTTTGATATTGTGGCTTTAATGTATGATCAACATTATACAAAAATAGTCTGACATACACGACATGCACAAGTCTTTCCAAGCAGGGCTCTATAAGCCTCTGTAAGCTATCCATCATGAGCACGAAGGGAGAATGAAGCACTTCAGATGTAATCACTAGGGGGAGAGCTGAGCAGATCGCACACACCACAGCTGAATTAGGTGGCTGTGCGTTACATAAGACTGCGGTGTTGGGCTTGCCTCCTACGCAGTGTGTTGGAATGACTGGATGATTAGCTGTGCCCCTGTCAGTGTGCATTAGCGGTATACACACACACACACACCCACACACATGTGTACCCACTCACTTGGCCTACACTCGCTCACAGACATTAGCAAAACAACTGTGGGTGGATAAATGGAAACACAGCACTCAAACACGGTACACACACACACACACACACACACACACAACTGCTACTTGTCACTTAGGGTGACAACCTAAGTGTGTCTTGAAGACACAGCATGGCGAGAAGTGCTTACAAAAGAAAGGAGTGAGACAAACGCTTGCATCGGAACACCCGCTTGATGCCATTGCACTGAAACAGTGTGTGGTTGACGCGCTAACTTTTCCTGTTGATATGGAACCATGTAAGCAGCATAGTACATGTACAGTATAGTCGTATACTGTACAGTATGTACTGCTGTTCTAAAGCACACTTTGTGGGCAACGTCCTGTAACATGACAGTGCTACCATATGTAGACCAGAATAAAAGAAATGATTCTTGATCCTGCTACAGCACAGCCTTGAACAAAATGTATTATTCCTGACCTACGAAACCGCATACAGTATATCAAAAATGTTTTGCTCTAAAATAATGCTTAGTGCTTCTTTATGTTAAAATACATAGAAATGTATAGTATGATGAAACGTTTAAGAGCCCAACTGAGACACATAATAGAGTTATAACACAACATGCTAACACAAATATTATTTATAATGTTTTAAACAATATTTTCTAGAAAGTTATATAACCGTTTTAAATACAAAGAAATGTGAAATAACACATTTATCACTGATATAATACCACAACTGAGGTGATAAAATAACAATTCAGTCTATACACTGTTTGGTTTCAAAGTGAAGGCAAATAATTAGATGCAACACCAGATAATAATAGCATGTGATTTTATAGCAGGTATTTTAGCCATATACATATGCTTTGGATGGATGCTGATGTAATGGCAGCTTGTCTGCCAGGACCTGTGTGCCCTATTGACTCTAAAGCTCAGAGTACTCAGCAGTCTAGCTATGTCTGCTGACTGCACACATTACAGACCAGTGCTTGATCCTGCACACACAATGTTCTAATCCTTCCTTTAGTGTTCCTCTTTCACATGTTCAGAACCTACTGTAGGCATTAGGCTTGTATCTGCATAATGTGGGTCGACATCATTTATCAGTGGCTGACACAGATGGATGTTTGCTGTTGCTCATAAATCAATGCAGTCCTCTACTGTAGTTATCTGAACATTGACTGTGCTTGTTTCCCAGGTTACAATGTCATACTCCACCGCTAAGACATGATTGGCTCTCAGATTTACTTAACTATTTCCTTGTGGAGTAGGTCATTTATATATTGATGTGGTGTTTGTTGGTCAGCTGCCTAAGACACAATGCCCAAAACACACACAAGCAAGCATAAAGAAATGTTCATAGAATGTTATTTAACTTAGTAGTGTACTACTAAATTCAGCTACAGCTCAGAAGCCGCTATTTTCGCCACTTCTCAGGTCTGTAATTACTGGGAGTCAGTTCCTGCCTCCTTTTGATTGGTTCAGGTGCTGATGTCACCTCCCTTTCAGCACAGTTCTGCCCAACTACAACCCAGAGAGAGAGAAGCATCTAAATGAAAATGCAGGATGAAACAATGAGGCTTTTTCCAGGGAAATCCAGAGACTCCAGTGAAGGAAGTATTTTTCTTTCTCAACAGGAAGTTAGAATCAATCCATGACTTGACAGCCTTTCAGGTCCACCACCAGTAGAACCTTTTCGACACACACACACACACACGCACGCACGCACGCACGCACGCACACACACACACACACACACAAACTCACACAAACAAGAACAAATCTTAACAGTTCTAGTCTGCGTGACAGCCTTGGTGCCATGGCAACCATCAGCCTGACACATAGCTCAGCTGTCACAACAGCTTCTTCCGCCTTCTCATCATCACCTCGCCACGGCAATGGGTAGTGAAGTAAGTATTTGATCCAGAATGAAAACATAATATTGAGCAAGCAGTTTGTGCCACAAGGTGTGTTAGCATTTAGTGCATTGAAGCTACAGCATTGTGCAGTTGTACATGTAAATAGTGAAGGTTTAGACCATAACATTGTCTGCATGTCAGTAACGTCATTTTGAGAAGTACTGTTAAATTGAAATGTTTAGATAAATGAAGGTACTAGTTTTCTACCTTTATTTGGAGCTAATTTTGCTTCAAATTTTGCATATGAAAACATGACTGAACGTGTTATCGACATAGTACAGTACAGAGAACTACAATCAATGTCCATATACAACCACTGTATTGGAGTACTGTAGCCTAATAAGGAATGTTGCATTTAGTTTTATATTCTGTGCAAACATTCTGTGTCTATTTCTTCAGCATGCAGAGTGCACAGTAAATAGTAATGTCAGAATCATTAGTTTATTAGTACATTTTGTATGTCTTCACACTTGAACTTTAGTTGTTTTTCATTCATTGAGTCTTGTGTCTATCTGAGCGAGTTTCCCAATCAGCCTCATACCTGTGTTATTGCCCCGCAGACATTTCAGAATCTTTACATACAGTAGTGCTTCGATTGCAAGATAGTTATAATGGCAATATGCCAATGACAATTTTAGTTTCTGACTGTAAGCTATACTGCATGTCCTCCTCCTTATTCTCAGCATAATATGATGATGATAAAAAGTGAAAAAATCAACTTTTCCACTAAATACTCCATGCTTGGCATAATAACGCTGGAACACAGCAATAAAAGACGCACTGCCATGGTACAATCTATTAGGTTCTATACTAATATATAATGTATATATTTTGTGTAAATATGAATTGATTTTAGAGTAAATGCATGAGTGATTACACTTACACTATGTATATTACCCTATGCAGGTGAACACTGTACAGCCCAGAATACAGTAGGCATAATGTACCTGTACCTACAGTCAGGCTGAAGTAGATGATCCACAATGACATCATATCCAGACATGCTTCCTAGCAGATCAAAAGACATAAACAACACAACCTCTAGGCCTGTCTACATGTAAAACCTGCAGTGGGATGCGTATGTGTCTGCAGTCATACTCCTGAAAGGCAATGGAGATGAGGCTGGGAGAGAGCTGGAGCTGGAGCTCCCTGGGTCTATGTTGTATGACCTATACTGTATGTCAGAGGTAAAGTACAGGCTCAGCTTACTTAAAACCCTTGTTATGTCGTCCGGGTCAAAATGACCCAAATCACTAGCTCTTTGTGGCAGATAGAAGGCGCTAAACCTAATTCTACAGCTTACACA
>JAODUG010089445.1:0-12076 GCA_027564795.1 Aphredoderus sayanus
GGTTTAGCGCCTTCTATCTGCCACAAAGAGCTAGTGATTTGGGTCATTTTGACCCGGAGTACATTACGAGGGTTAAATTTGTACACCAGAGAGACTGGAGCCAACCGAAAGGTTTCAAAGTTTAGACTTCTGGAATGTGAAGGAGGGTGCAAAGTGCCGTCGGTGACATAAGGCGACACGCCCACTTATTTAGAGGCGGGAACCGTTCCGCTTTCGGCTCCCACAAGAAAGTGCGCTACGTTGCTCTATCGCCTGCCTAGCGTTCCAGGATGCGTGCGTGTGCTGTACCTTGCACACCGCTGCTTGCAAGATGGCGTCAAAGCCGCCCTCGGGAGAGTCTCTGTTTCTGGACACCTGCTGTTTCTCCACCTCGTCCGTGAAGCGGACCACCTGGTCCGTCAGCGAGAGCACGTGCTTGAAGCCGAACTGAGCCATGCACTTACTCTGTATGCTTCATTCACGGCAACAGGCGGAGGGTTTTGGGGGGTAAACGGGGTGCAAACATAGAACACACACATCAATATAACGGCATGACATGACAACTACACATGGCACAAGTGCACACGCCTTAAATGTAGGCCGCTCAATTGCAGTGTAGTATCCCCACAACTCAGCATTTCTAGCCTCGCAATACCATCCCGGTCACGCAAGTGACTGTGTGAGTATCGGTCTGGAACCCCTCAATTCTAAAGTGTTTGCCATAAAGGCAGTGCTAATGCATTTCAGTCAAACTTCCTTACATACCTTCTACCTTCATCCCACATGATTAGAATGTTTATAATCAGATAGAGTGCCAGTGGAAACCAAAACGTACGTCACAGCCACTGATTGGCCTGATTGTTTTCTACCTGGTTGACAAACGCTTTTGCATTGAGGGGTTCCAGACTGATACTTGTGGGGAAATTAAACTGGAGCTTGCGAGATAAGGATGGTCGCACGAGACTACAGCATTTCAGTCCACATTTCTTCAGCTTTCCAAATCAACAATATTGTTGTAATGCTGAGATCCACCACAAGGGGAGTTTGGGACAAAAACTGGATAAAAAAAAAAAAAGGTACAGCAAGCGATTGTAAGCTAATAACCTTTTTGTAAAATTCACCAAATATCTCCTATCCCGCTATCTTACCGTTCTCTGTGTGTGCTGAAAATATTATCGGGTACTTATACACAGCACAAACAGTGCAGAATCAATGCTAAAGCCTTCGCAATGCATTTTCAACAGGTGGGGCGGAGCTTCACAGGGGGCACCCATGTGGAATTGAAACAGAGAGCTGATGACGACTTTCTAATGACTAAACCTTTAAAAAAGGGAGTGCATCTTTAATCATTCCACGTCTACCTGTAACAAGGGTTTGCGATGGCCTCCTTGGGCATAGTGTACATGTACGGCATCATGGTCTTGTCCACGAAGGCGCCAAAGCCCATGCGCAGGTTGCTGGTTGTGCGACGCATGTTTTCCGCAAGATCGCTCCCCAAAGTGCGAAGGCGCTCCAGGTCATCTTTCATGGAGTAGGAGAGGTCCATGAGATAGTAGAGGTCCACTGGATAGTCCTCCACCTGTCTGACAGACACTGTGAACTGCTTGGCGTCACCTGAGAGGGGGCGGGGGCGGAAGGGAGCGGGTATTAGTCCGATTGTTAAAGGTCCTATATACGATATTTACAACATTAAAGGTATAGTCAGCGACGAAAACACTTTTTGTCAAATTCACCAAATATCGCCTTGCATTTTGTACTTGTACACAGCCCTGGCTCTGTAAATAGGAATACAAACAAAGTGATGTTGTCTTTACCCTGCTGTAGGTGGACCTGAACCAGCAGGATCAGGGGCAGCATTTTACCCCACAAGCCCTGCAGACTGATGAGCAGTTGACAGAGCTTCACACCATATGTGTGACCTCCCCCCACCCCCAAACCGGGACAACTTTATTCTGTTACCCGTTACTTTACCTGTTTTCTTTCAAATATTTTATACTTAAAATGTTTAGTATAACACCTCTCACTGCTGGTACGTGATCAGTTCAAACATTAAACGTTGAATCTGCAGGTGCGTAATACAGTTACTGTGCACGTCTAATAACTGTACAGGACACTGTAAGCCAGAGCTACTTAGACTAAGTGCACAAGTACTGTATTACCATCATCAAGTACAGGGGTGAGACATGCTGCTCAAGGACAGGCCAACTCCGGGGCTTGACCCCACGACCTTTGTGGGCTAGGAGTAAAACCCCCTCCCACACACACACACACACACACACACACACACCTACACTGTACCTGGCCTCAGTGTCATGCGAAGCTTCTGGGGCCTGATCTGCGTAACGTCGTTGCCGGCACCCGAGGCCCGGTCGCTAAGGGGCGTGTCCTGGTCCACGCTCAGGGTGCTGGAGGGGAACTCCACAGAGCCCGGGGAGCAGCCCTCGCTTAGCAGGGTCTGTTGCAGGTCACAGCGGGACACACTGGAGCCTCCTTTCCCGAAGCCCTGTGTGTGTGTGTGTGTATTAGTGTGTGTGTATTAGTGTGTGTGTGTGTGTGTGTGCGTGTGTAAGCGTGTCAGCGTGTGTGTGTGTGTGTGTGAGCGTGTGTGTATTAGTGTGTGTGTATGTGTGTGAGTGTATGAGCGTATGTGTGTGTGTGTATTAGTGTGTGTGTGTATGTGTGTGAGTGTGTGTGAGCGTGTGTGTGTGTGTGAGACACAGCCGGTCAGTTATTCCACAGCACTTCCATTAGTCAGCCAACCGTCACAACATGCAGACAAATCTTTAGTCTAACTGAAGGCACACACTCGCTCTGCAGTACATACCTGTAGAGAACCTCTATAAAGGGAAAGACTCAACTATTTCAAAGGCTTACATGTGTTTTACATCGCCCGATCACTTGCTAAATGTGTTCTTTTACAAGTTCTTTTAAGAACTTCTGTTCTTTTACAGTATTTTGGAAAAAATAAAAAACAGTTTTTATTATATTCCATCTGAAATATGTTCCATAAACCATGCAGAATTCCTTTTTTATAATACTTTAATTCCAACAAACTAGTACTAGTAAATAACAGCGTAAAGTGTAAATGCACAATACTTAAAGAGGAAGTGAGGTGATAAAAATAATCTTTTTTGTATCATGTTACAACATGTGGAAATATGCTGCCTGTATGTGCAGGTGTGTGTGATATTGGTGTGTGTGTGGGTGTGTGTGTGTGTGTGTGTGTGTGGGGGGGGGTGGGGTATCCTCACCTCTTGCGAACACCAGGCGCAGCTGGGGCTAATTTCCAAACATTGTCGACAAGTGCTCACTCCTCGCGACGTGCAGATGTTGGAAGCTACAAAACCCACCCCAATTCCATTATGTATTTATTTGTAAATTTTTACAAACTTTAATTTTGTATTTATTTTACATTAAAAACATTATGTAAATAAAGCGCTGTACATTATTGCCTCACATTCAGATTCATACACCGATGGCGGTGCAAGCCATGCAAGGAGCACCTAACCACTGGTAGCAATTGGGGTTAGACATCTTGCCCAAGGATGCTTGTAGGTAATCCAGCAACTTCGGGGCTTGAACCCACAACCTTCCGGCTGGGAGTCAAACACCCAGAGCACTAGACCACCCTACACCCCTACATTACTCTGTGTGCATATTGTAGCCAGTTTACAGCGTTGCTACATGTTAACCACTAAGCAACGGAAATTATATGTTATCTTCTAGCAGATACCAGGTCACAAACATGAAAATGACCGCATAACTGATAATGGGTAATTAAATATTTTCAAGAATAAAAATAAAAACCGATGTCATTGGATGTATTGGTTGTTTTGACCTTATAAGGTATTAAATTCTAGGAGGAGTTTTAATGACAACAGATACTGTAGCATCCAATCTATCTAAACTATCTAAATAGTAATATTTTATATAGCTTAATATAGGGAAAATAATTAAACGTGTATCAAAAGAGTTAGATTGCAAAGGCAACTAGTGTAGTTATGTACAGCCATACAGTTTGACAGAAAACAGCTTTTACAAAATCGTTAGCGGCAGTGCAGTGATCGTTAGTTTAACGGAATAGGCCACTTACCAAGAATCGTGGATACAGACGATAGCCATAACGTCAAAATAATTATTCGGTCTAAAGAACGGTCCATCTTTACAACACGCCTAACTTCACCTGAGTTGGGTAGTGGCTGTGATCTTGTGTGCCACAACTTCTAGGCGTAATCCTCAGTCTTGCAAAACGGCGTGGCTCATAAATGTGTTGAATCACCATCCAACATCTATGTAACCTACAGAGAACTGTCTAAATATGAAATATGAAATATCGTTTGATTTTGTTCTGCTAGGATTAACTTGGATCGAGCAAATACATCTGACTAACAAGTGTGTCTGTGTCTAATTTACTGTGTCTAAGAACACTATGAAGTATTCTTCAGCTATTCTAAAATAGCTTCCTATACTAGACTATCTTTCTAAACTGTAATACAGTACACCGATATATACCTAACATTTACACAAGATTGGATTGTACAAGCACTCAAATACTATTATAGACTATCTCGAATAACTTGCTCAGAGAAGTTTCAGTACATCGCCACCTGGTGGTATACAAAAGAATACCATTACAGTGACCAGGTAACCAGGTAAGTGCATACTGTATGTGATGTATCTTTTTTTAATGCCTTTTAACACACTGATTGTGACATGAATTTGTTTTAGTATCATCCTAGTAATTTCAGTATATTAATTTATTCATGTCTATCAAACATGTCAAGTGTCTGCTAAGAAAGTACCTTTCACTTCACCTTCATTGGTGGATGGATGTCAACATTGAATTGCCAGTTTCTGAAAGAAGGAAAGCACATTAGACATTGTCCATACTTCACTGGTATCTCTCCACATAACTCTGCACAGTTAGCTAGAGGTGGTTGTATGAGAAGGGGGCCAGACAATGCCTCTGATCTCTGACTTGTCCATTTATTGAACCACTCTCCCTTACTCTACATCACGCCTGTTCCCTGAGCTGCGGTTGCTAAGCTACAGCCTCCGGGTCCCCTTCGCAAACCTGGAGGAAATGACAGAAATAGCACAATAAGCTATAACAGACGAAGCTCTAACAGTCTACTATTGTGTGGGCATTACCCTCTGGGGTGGGGGTGGGGTCAGAGGTTACACACCACAGACCCACAATCCCTCCTTGCCTGGTGTCGCCTGGAAGCCTTTTGCTAGCGGACAGGATTGCGTCTGTCGTTAGCCATTAGTGTTATCTTTCCCTGGGGAGGGGGGGGGGGGGGGGGGCCGGGCATTGAGCTCAGTTCAGCCAATTCAGATGGGAAGCTTGCCCCACCCCCTTTGCCACATTTCCCCACCAAACACACACACACACACACACACACACACACACACACACACAGTCCCCATGCACCTCTGGGCTTACAATCACTATATAAATATATATATATATAGATATAAATATCAAAAAAATCAGTCGTGGACAAACCTCGGGTTTCAATTTAACCAGGACCATGCCTTGGCGTCTCTGAGGGGTTTTCACTACAGTGGCCGTAGGAAAGGGCATTTTATTTTGAAATGTTTTTATTACTAAGAAAAGCTTTGGCCATGCTGTGGATCTCTCCCTGGAGTCTGTGGCATTTATTGTGACACTTTCTGGCTCCTGAACTCTCCTGGGGGCAACGCACACTTTCCCCGCCACAGGTGTCCCCTGCGTCCTGAGATGAACAGGTGGTGAAAAGCTGTGTAGAGGATGAGAACCCAGGCAGAGATATCCAATATCAGTTCTTCCTCCCTGTCAGCTGAATGAAGATGGCGTCACATTGGCGCGACACAGAGAGACTGACTTGCTGAATGCAAAACGAACACAAGGCGGGTGTCTTACAGCAACCCTGCAGGACGATGTATTACCGCCCTGGCTCGCCATTCGTGTTTGTTTACATGCTGGAGGTCTTGGGGGGAGTAGAGAGAAGTGCAGGCTGCGCAGCACTACCAGGCCACACCTGGTAGTGCTGCGGGAGCATACGTTTTGTAAAGCTGGTCAGGAGACTATCATGTGTAATGGGAACACAAGTGTTATAATTACGACCTGGAGGAGAGTGTGGCTTGATGTGAACTGTAGCAGTCACGTGCACACAGAGACAGACACACACACACACACACATGCACAGTACACACGCGTGCACACACACACACACACACACACACTGCTCCTCTTAGGTGCCCTGACTGGTCTCAGTGTGATGCCAGGCATCATTATCTCCTGCAGAAGGCAGTGGCGGTTGATGGTGGCGTCCCCATAGTAACCGTAGTGAGTAATTATATAACAGCTTTGCCTGATTGAGCATCACTTGTGTGTCACAGGGGTGTACCACAGGTACCACAGGTGATGGATCCACCCCCAACCACCACATGGAACCACAGGTAGGGGTACTTTCTTTGAACACACTGCCCACATCAACTGTCTTTAACACATGGACACAAAATATACAGACCCCCTTTAACCCCTGCTACCCACACACACTCACGCACACATGCACACGCGCACACACACACACACACACATACACACACACACACACACACACACACACTCACACACACACACACACACTTACACACAGACACACACACACAAACACACACACACACACACTAACACACAGACACACACACACACACACACACACACAAACACACAGACACAAACACACAGACACACACACACTAACACACAGACACACACACACACACAAACACACAGACACAAACACACACTAACACACAGACACACAGACACACACACACACACAGACACACACACACACACACTC
Organism: Aphredoderus sayanus; assembly: GCA_027564795.1. Classification (NCBI taxonomy): domain Eukaryota; kingdom Metazoa; phylum Chordata; class Actinopteri; order Percopsiformes; family Aphredoderidae; genus Aphredoderus; species Aphredoderus sayanus. Next base: position 6,834 of record JAODUG010089445.1, read on the forward strand.
ACATACACACTTGCGCAGGCTCCCGCACACGCACACATGCAAGCGCGTCCGTAGTGCGGCTCTTACCAGCACCTTCAGAACTTTCTGCCATTCAATGAACAGATTCCTCTGAAGACATTCTCTTTGTAGGATCAGAGCACACAAAGGGCTGTTGGGCAGGATGGGCGGGTTGGCCAACACCTCCTCCTTGTTGCTAGGGACGTCTTCCCTTAGTTTGTGTTGCTAGGCTGCCAATTCCCTCATGCTAAGTGGAAACGTTTGCCCCTCTCTCCTTTCTGTCCAGGCGCCCCTCCCTCCCCCCCGTCTTATCCAAACCAAAATAACTTCACCAACCATCTGTCACCACGCTTCTTGCAGGTCTACTGTTGCTTAGGAACAAGTCAGTGACACACACACGCGCACACACACACACACACACACACTTCTAGTCCATATGCGTCTTCGTATTAATTTATCTTTGTGTACATCTTAGATTAACGCTGGGCAATAATTAGCAATTTGTCTTTGCTACTCTATTAATAGGCATTAATTCAATTGCCAGTCCTTTACCGCCAACACGTTGCCTGTGTAACACTCAAAAACAAAGTTTCTAAAGATACAGTACACCCTTCACATTTTAAGACTCACTCTGTTAAAACAAACTTTAACGAACGGGAAAATATTCTGTTGAATGGCTAATTAATAAGAAAGTAAGCAGCCACAAGGGAAAAGGTAACTTCAAAAGGATCAACATGTTCATTGAGGATTCCTCAAGCTTTTAGCTGCCTCTGTTTTGACTGTCAGCTTTTGTCACTGAGGATTTATTTAATGAAGAAAGGATGAGTTTTTTAATGCAGCCTAAATTCCATTAGCACACTGGACCCAAAGATAGAAGAAACAGCAATCATTTACAAGCTCCAAATTAATTTGCACCTAATGAGAATATTCAGTACTACTGTAGACATCAGATTAAACACAAAACACTCCTTGCCTCTATCTTCCATTAATAAATAAGCTGAAACCAGCTTCCATGTTAATGAAGCATTTGTGTGTAACTAATCAATGTTTGTACGCACACTTGTCATTATGGGGGCTGATAGCTGGTTTGGCAGGCAACAGGAGAATCCAAAACTGAATTTCATGGCCTTTGTTTCTAAACAAATGATAAAACCATAGGTTGACAGGCCTCGCTAACTATCTTATAGGCATGCAACATCTTATTGGGATTATATTGAGGATGCCTTGTGTGGTGCATAGTTTCCTATATCGCCTTGTATGGCACATAGTTTCCTATATTTCCTAATTCATCACAGCAGTTGCTCTTTCAAAAAATTATTCTTTAGAATAAAATTAAAAAGAATACAATAGAACAGAATGCAATACATTTAGTAACAGATGTTAGGGTAAAAACAACAGATGGTTTGTTTTTATGGGAATGTTCAAATATTATGTTGCATTACAGTGTGCTTTAAACATAATTACATTAGGATTTCAAACACTACATCTTTTTAATGAGCTATAATGTATGTTTGAAACACTTCTAATTTGTTCTCATGGCAAGAACAAATTATTGGATGCTTGAATCGACCTCGAGACCTTTTATTTGTAATGCCTAGCATTGATGGATGGCTGTGTTTGTGCTTTCTGCAATCACAACAAAACTACATTTCCAATCATCTCAAATGTGCTCCATATATATGATGAAATCAGATTAACAGTCGATTATACCATCTCATCATGACATCACATCACTTACATGGTACTTAATTATTTAATCAAGTTTCTTACCAATAGCAATTGTTGCTAATTATGAAGAAAGAAATGTCATCTCTGAGTTCAGCAGTTGCTGTGTGCATGCATTCCCACATGCAATATCCACTCACGTCATGTTAGGAGGATTCCCGCTACCATCAATAAGGTGAAAATCTTATTGATGCCCAAGCTATGATAAAGTGATATTTGCATCCCACATTCCAATAAAAACTGAGAGCAAGCGGTTCTCTGTAGACCTAATCCCCAAGGCTTTGTGAGGACAAACAGCCCATGCTGGGGATAATCAATGTCTCTGATAAGCATTTGCCACGGTTTAATTGTAGTTTCATTAATTTCTTCATTGCTGTGTTCTAGTCCTCGCTGGCTATATTTATCTGTCTCACAAGACTTCTAACTCACACGGACAGTTTCCTCAGCAACAAGCTGCACGATGGATAAATAGCTTTATTACAGTATGCAAGGCCTTGTTATATTGTTATTCAGAATCCTTTATCCATACATGGTAAGAAATGGCCAATTCAAATGTTTCTTTAATCTTTTAGAACAATTTTACCCATGTTGTAAGTAAATACCTTTGGGTTTGACCCCAGTGCAGCAACAGAATAAGTTGTTGTGGTGTGAATTACCTACAATAGAGCATGTGGACTTTGCACTGCTAAATGCAGTGTCTGAATCTTCTCTCTACCCCTCCCCCACATGGTTACCCACAGTGACAGTTGTGTTTTAAAAGATAAACAGTGCATAAGTTTGGTCTGAATTGTGGGGTTCTGGGGTGCTTCTATGCCTTTAAAATGTATTCTTGGGTTGGTTTACAGTGGTAAATCCTGGACAATAAAAGACAATGGGCATTACTTACAAATCAGACACTGACTGCAAATGGCGGGCTCAGACAGAACATATAAGTCTGAATAAATTCTGGGGGCAACTTCGAAACGCATATATAGGTTGTAATCGATTATGTACTGTAATGACGTTAAAGTGAAATGAGGTTTTGAACTTTAAACCCGCTTGAAGGCTTTCATTCGAAAGCACAAGTCTCTCCAGCCACCTGACTACTCCCTATATGCGCCGCGTTGGTGTGATCCGCGGGGAGCTCATCATCACTTTAAAACGCACCAGGGACTTGGCATAAAAGCGCACACGCGAGCGCAGGTACATACTGGCTTGACACAGAGACTTTCTCATAGTACAGCGGACAAAGACGCGCTTTGCTCTTACTGGAAAACCACAAAATTTCTAAATGGAAAAACGTGGACGCGGTAAGAATCCTCAAAGATTTACTGTAAGTTTATAAAAGCATAACCTGGTGAGACGTGCATCGGCAGTGAGGTCTGGGCTTTTACGCACAGCAGCCACGCGATCAAAGCCGATTTGTTAGAATATAGCACGCTGTTCATATTTTTTTATTTCATTCAACTGATTTTTTCCTGGACAGTCACATGACGCAAAGTTTTGCTGTGATCTGTCCGGGTTCCGCGCAAACTGCGTGCCTAACGCATACGCGCTCCAGCTCGCTCCAGACCGCTCGCAAGGCAACATGAACGGCTCCCTCTTTGACCTGACCCAGCAGGGCGCGGGCGCGCTCTTCAACGGGAGCCACACTCTCGCCGGAACCCTGGCCAACTGCTGCAACGGCACCGACGTGGCGACGAGCGACGGCGGATCGCTCGTGCTGCAGCCCGACGAGCGTAAACTCTTCGTGATGCGCGTTGTGCAGATTGCCGTGCTCTGCGTGCTGTCGCTCACGGTGATGTTCGGGATATTCTTCCTCGGCTGCAACCTGATGATCAAGTCAGAAAGTATGATCAACTTTCTGGTGAAGGACCGGAGACCGTCCAAAGACGTGGAGGCCGTCATGATCGGGCTCAGCTAAGGTGTGGGAAGTGCGGCGATAAGCCCTCTCCCCCCCGCAGGAAGGAAGCGCGTTGCAGTGTGTTTTGTCTTGATGAGGAGAGAAGATATGCCACACGTTACATTACTTCCAAAAAGAGAAGTCTTACGAGGCGTGTTTGTGCGTAAAGTATGTGCGTAACGGAACCAGCAATTTGTTTACACATGGACTGCCGTGCTATAGATTTATTGCCAACTTGAACAAAGTTACTTAAGATGTTTACAAGTCGTTACCTCAAATGATTATTGCTCAATTTTAACATGATTGTTAAATGAATGTTATGAACATTCACAAACCGATCCCGCATGATTATAAGCTGTTTCCATTCCAGTTTTCTACCAATGTACTTTATTGGGCGTCATGGAAGTGACCGTTCTCCCTAAACAAAGTGTCTTTTCGCGTAAACTAGTTTCTTGGTAGTGTGTATGGGAGAAATGCACTGAAAGTCCTGGAAAATTTGCACGTTTATATACTTCATACAGTATCACTGCTTTATACGGAGTGCGTCTGGTCTGGTTCTGGTTTAGCATGCCTTGCTCTGTAAAAGGTGATATTTTGGACCCGTTTTGCACTTTTAAAACCACAAATGCTGCATGATTTTTGTAAGACAACACTTGTGCAGCAAAAAATGCAGCATGCTATTAAACTATTAAAATGTCGTGTCATCATTTGGTCATCTCGTTAATTGTCTATTAATGGATAGATGAAGATCACATTTAATTGTTTCATAAAATATTTAACAATAACATTTGCAGCCAAGTTGTAATGCAAGCTTTCTCTCTAATAAGTAAATAACTTAAAAACTATATTCAAATAATCACTGAATATGTAATAAATATTCATTCCATTCAAATGAAATATCAGATTTACTGACCTGACAACAAAATGTATAATACTGTCTTTAGCTAGATCAATTTAATCAGCATTGCATTGCAATTGACTACATACATATAGGCCTATGTGGTTAGTTGAAACATGTACAGTATGATTGATGCAAATGATGCAGCAATCGCCTGTCTACACAGTATTGTACCTGTGAAATCGAATATGAATACAAACTGGCAGCAATAATACTGCACTAAAATACTCACACAGTTAAATCCTAAATGTATAAAGCTCCATTGATTCCGGAGGTGAGGGTAGCTTGAGATTGCACCAGGAGTCAATATGAGATGGCAGCTTTAACAGGCCTCACTGACTTCCATGAGAGCCCCACAGAATCTTTCAAACACCATGACACATTCTAAGGGGGGCCACAGCTGGAAGAGCTATATAGTATAAAGGCCATTCGCAGCTCAGGAAGTGTGCGCGTGTGTGTGTGTGTGTGTGTGTGCGCATGTGTGTGTGCGTGTGTGTGCGTGTGCATGTGCTTGTGTGTGTGTGTTTGTGTGTGTGTGTGTGTGTGTGTGTGCCTTTCTCTGCTCAGTTCAAACATAATGGGATGTGTTGTATACAAAAAAGAGGAATGACAAGATCCTACAGTTGTGGGTTAAATAAAAGTCTTCTATCATCCACAGATGTACTGTATGTGTGTGTGTGTGTGTGTGTGTGTGTGTGTGTGTGTGTGTGTGTGTGTGTGTGTGAGAGAGAGAGAGAGAGA
>JAODUG010089456.1:0-12076 GCA_027564795.1 Aphredoderus sayanus
TTACTTGTGAATGGCACATGTGACTGTCCTTGTCCAATTTTAAACTGCTGAGAGAACAATCTGCAATACATCTTTAAATTGTCATACAGTACTGTATTGAACTTTTTAACTTGTATACATTTTATTATCAAAGTCTCACTGCAAATGGTTTTGTTTGCATGATTAATGATACCGTTGTCATGCAACTTGGTGTCTCCTTTACTAGCTGATAGACACAATGAGAAGAAGCCTGAGGCACATAGCATGTGTGCTGTCACACCCCTGATAATGTTATGAAATTGAAAATGAGACAGGACATTGTAACACACAGTGCTATGCAACTGTGCACTCTGTTACCATGGTGCGTTTAAATACTCTAAACGCAAACCTGCGTTTGCCTTATTAATTACAAGGAATGCACGCTATGAGTGCCTCTCCAAAACCCTGAGTGCTGAAAAGCATGCCATCAGGAAGCCACAAGGCATGCAAGGTGTTTGTTCCCCCTGGCCAACCACAGTGGATATTCTCTGGTTTTCGAGGGCAGAGCCAAACTATCTGTGTAGACTTGTTTAAATTGGAGAGCCTGTGTGTAGGTAGAGTGGTTTCAAAAGGAAGGGGATGTGTAAAAATGGGGGATACAGTGAAGGGGTGGGGGGACAGGGAAAGGAGCCGCCTTTGAACCTCAAGCCATTGGCAATGTATAGTTTCCATAGTTATGCCATAGGTAATGGCTTAAGTGGAATTTGGGCATGCACAATACTGTACCGTTAATACAGTAGACACAAGCTTACACGTTTTGAGGGCGTGTGTTTCAATTAGTCAGTGTTTTACTTTGCAAACCTAAAGAAGAAAGATACCACAGGCATCCCAGAATGCATAGTTGTGGCACTGTCTAACCATCTCCCCACCACATAGAGGAAAACAGGAGGTGGTATGGAATGTATTTCTATATGGCTGCCAATGAATTCACCTGAGCAGCTGAATATGTTCTGTTAATAAGCTGCTACACATCATTTAGAATTACAGCCAATGTTTTCAAATCCAGTCTGTTACTTAATTTACTGTATGCCCTGATTTTTATATATATATATACATATATAAATGCTACACTAAACAGAAGCTCAAGAACATAACAGCTGAATATGTCATATCAGTCACCTTAATGCAACACATTCTGCTAAAACAATGACTTCAGTATGCAATGCAGCCATCATAGTTTAGTTCACTAAGTCACTAAGAATAATTTATTTTTGTTTTCAAGTAAATATAATGAAATTACTTCCAGGTGGCAGTTCTTTGCCACATTTTGATATCAAGCTAGATTAACATTAAACAAATAAGTTTCTGCTGCTACATCTATTTATTTTATGTTATATAGTCAGTCCGACCATCTGGACCCATCCAAGAATATTTAACTGCAATTACTGATAATCAGTCTGAGTTGACATTGAAAGTGAAACTGGTTTTCTTCCACCTTTAATATCTCTTGGCATGACATCACTGTTGATCTCCAGTGCTTTCACAATGTTAAATTGCTGCTCAAACACAGTGAATAAATAGAACATTTATGGCTATTTCTAACCCACTATCTGGGCTGACATTAGTGTGTACAATATGTCCTGGTTACATCTAGTGGCTAGGTAATAACAAATGGCAGCAAGTCAGATCTGTAATGAGTGTCAGATGAGATAGTATTGAAAATCAGAAAAAGTAGTTGCTCAGAGTTTTATGTTTCACAAAGTTCCAAATTCCCTTTCTGAAACTGCTATTGTACTGAATGGATTTTGTTTTCCAGGAATATGACTATAGTTATTTTGTGAGGTTATATATGTTGCTACTAAAGCTCACATAATTCCCATTAACATTAGCTTCTACCATGTTAACAAACCAGTAAGATAATATAATAAGCAAGCTACAGTACATTATTATTTATGCATTTACTAATTACTGTAAAATAAATAAAAAAGCAACTTTTTTCTCTCTCAGCATGGTATGCATGAGGGGTGACAGATGCACACACTATTATTTTTTAGGTATTAAGTATTCATTTAAGGATATATTGGTTGTAAACCACCAGCTATTTATTGAAATTGATGCAACAGGTACAACACATTGATATTGCTTTCCTGTGGTGGAAAATTCAGAAGAGTAAACAGTTGTGAATAATGCATGATGTAAAGACAAGTTGCTACAAAATCTCACGTGTTCAGGATACTTTTAGAGAGCTAATGTAGCATATATAATTGTTTGTTAAGGAGAAAACGATTGAATTGGGCAATGGCAATGTATCTACTCTACTGGTGATTGCAATGGTTAATAGAGCAATACTGCCGATCACATGTCCCTTTCCCTATGGAAGAGCGTGAGATCGGTAGGTAGCTTGCTCGGGTCCAGCAAATAATGTAATATCAGTGGTTGTAAATGTTGTAAAATCTTGAACAGTTGAGTAAATGGTTATGTTACATTTGTCACATGGGTATCCTGAATGTAAGATGTGCTTACGTCTGTATTCATGTGTGTATCTTATAATGTTGGCTAGCTATTAGCTATAGCGCAATTTATCGAGGCTAAAAAGTGTGATTCCACTTGCGTAAGTTGTGTGCAATTGTTGTTTTAGATTTGTCGGAGCTGTACAACAACGTGACCGTTGTTTTCCATATATTGCTAGATGGAATAAAAGGCTGTACGCCAGCCTCAGGAATGTGTGTGGCATAGTCATTGAACTTAGTACAACAATGACGGTTACCCTAACACTGTCAGCCTTTTGTCTGTCAACTGCGCACTTAAAATGGACCATTGCAATAATATGGAGTGACACTTCTCTGCAACTTCTGTGCCTAATTTCATTTCTAATCAGCACAGAAAACAGACATGTACTCCCTGCTGTTGTCTGTTCAGTTAAAAGATTTCCATCCGCACAGCTTTGGAATTATTCAACAACAGGGCAAAGTTTTATGGTTAAATTAAACCTCCGGATTTCAATGTGATACAAACAATTCCTGGAAACTCGTCCTAAAAATAGCACCACATTACACTCTCACATGTGGGTAGCCTACCCCCCTTTTTATAAGTGTATGAACTCAAACAACTGTCAGAAATATGTAAACATTCAGTGATGACTACCCTCTCTTTTGTCCATGTGATTTCAAACCCCCTTTCCCCCAACACCACCACCGCAACACACACACACTCGCATGCACACGCACACACACACACACACACAGACATACGTACCATTCCATTCACGCACACACCTTTTCTGTGATTGTTTTGTAGTTATTACAGTAGTCTAGACAGAGAGAAGACAAGGCTTTTGGGAGTGCTCAATGTAGCACGTCTCAAGTGTCATCAGCAGCTTAGCCCGAAGCTCACTGTTACGTGAATTTGACATATTTACACCCATATCACTATACTGTTGACATGGTAACACCATGTAACTTATCTAGGATGTTGCAGTGATATGGGCCTATACCATATTTCTCCAAATATAAAGTAAACTGGTTTTAAAGGATGACACAAAGTCATTATATTATGGTACATATGGAAAAATAACAAGTCAAGAATAATAATAAGTCATTAAGTTAGGTTTAGTAAATTATTAACAGGCTTCATATTGATTTAACAGATCTGACATATTTGTATATTAGCGCATACACAGTTAAATCCAAACATGCTCATACAGTATATTATATGCATGCCCTAGAGCAATGGTTCTCAAACTGGGGGTTGGGACTCCCCAGTGGGTCGTGAGACACAGGAGAGGGTCACGAGATGATTTTTAGAAATGAAATAACATATAAAAATGATTAGAAATAGCATATTTTAGCCCTAATTTTTAGTAGTAGAACAGTTTATACATTACATTGATTTATTCTGCTACTAGCCTAAATTAAAATACTATCAAATAATATTATGGCTGTCATGCTTCCTCTGGGGACAGCAGGGGTCACAAGTATCTGGCACATCAGTATGGGGGTTGCGAGCTGAAACGTTGAGAACCACCGCTCTAGAGCATTAAAATAAATGCACCTAGGCATGAGAACAAACATGTAAAACATGTACTGTATATCATACACCTAGAGCACTCTTGTCATTTTCTCAGCTCACAGCTCGAAAAAGGGAATTTTATGTTTGTAACACCTTGTTAAATTCCTCCACCTCCAGCATCCATGGTCCCCCATGTGTAGCCCAGTTTCTAATTTATAGGAGCAGAGCAAATTAAAGCCCAGCTGAACTAAGACCTGGTCGTATATATGTATATATATATATATATATATATATATATATACAGTAATTATTCTACATACATGCTGAGTAATTGACACGCCTGGAGTTATACATCCCAAGCTAATTAAGACTAACAAAAAATGTGTGCATGCACACATAAATACATGGCACACAGGCAGCACACTGTATAGTGCACTCCTAAAAGGATACTAAATACTGTCACCCGTATTACAGGCTGGGTTTGTGGCCTTGGCAAGGCTAATGTACAGCAGAGTAATGATATAGTGCTTTTGCCCGTTGATGAGATATAAATATCTACGATGCACAACCAAGCATATGCCTGCCTCCAGAGCATTAAAAGTGTAAAAAATAATTATTAAACAACTTTCTCTCAGGTTGACCAAAAACACATTCATAATTACAGCGCCAGCTGCTCGAAATGTATTAACAGGGTGAGGCAGCATTAAAAAATACTGACTTATCAGTACTAGACAGGATACCACACAGTACACACTTTAAACTGTTTCCATTGGCAATTCCAGTCATTGCTAAAGAGCTCTACAGCTGATTTTGCTATGGAATGGTTATTATTAAATTTTATCACATTGATTGTGATGTTCTAGAAGGAATCTGGTCAATAGAAAACTTAGTGCCACAAATGTAATGGTATGAACATCAAGTATGATAAATCTTGTGCTGACCACATAAAGGCTTCTTATTGCAATGTGTGAATGAATTTGGATCTATAATCTCATTGTTGCAAACTTTTTGATGGTGTTATATCACCCTCGGATCCACACGTCTGTCCTTTGTTCCACACTGAGTGTGGCTGAAAGGGTAGGGGTATATACTTTGAACCTGAATAGTGCTATACATTCAGTTTTCTATATATTTTAAGCCAAAATAATATTTTTAAAAGGCTATTATGGACAAAAAACATTATTAATGCAACTTACTTCAATATAAGAATAAACAGACATATTTCCATTTGGTTGCTGAACCAAATTTAGAATGTTGTTTAAAAGCATGCCTAAACTGAATAGAGTATCTTTCCAAAACTACAATGGCAATACAAGTCATCTTGGTATCAACAGAAAGTTAACACCTGTGTGGATTCTCCTAATGTGAAATAATCCATGTGGATGATACTGGACCAGAGCACATGAAACTAAAACACGGATTAAATATATGGTTTTATTTCTGCTTGATAGAAACATCATGTTTAAAAAGAAATAAAATTATTGTAATTGCAACTCAGTTACACTATCAGACCATAAAAAACTAGAACATGTGTCAAGCTTGAAGACAGTAAAGTGAAGATATCTAAAGTTGAAGTGGCTGTAGTATAGGAAGAGTCATACTGTATATTGAGAAATGTGGGTTCTAGTTATAAATGCAGATGCATCTGTAAATATATATTTTATTTGCAATTATTATTATTTCACATTTATAAAATACTTCCTATAATGCCTTCAAAGTCAAAATGTGTCTGTCCTTCTCATTTATTTATGATATGCAGGCACTGCTAATGAGATTCGTATGCAGATAAAATGACAACCCATTGGTAAAATTTTACATATGACCCTTCTATACGCAGCTAATGACCAATAGAATTTGGTGAACACATTGTAGTTTATGTGCGCATGAATTTACATCTACAATATGGCAACAAACACACGATGCACTATTGTTCATATGCACAAATAAGGAGGATTCCCATAGAAATGAATCCGACTTCACTCAGGATTTTAGAAGCTGACATGAAATGATAACAGACGCTGGAACATCCATTTAAAGTGGGTTCATTCTATAAAACAGATATTTTATTAACAAAAACAACAAAAATATGACTGAAGTTTATCATTGTTCTGTACATTGAAAGGTAGTTCACTCAGTTTTTGTCTTAGAGGTAAACAGTTGAATCATCAGAATAAGTGGAGATTCATCTTATGCTGTATCACTTGTGTATAGCTTGAGAGGAATGAGTTCGTAATTTCCATTTATATGGCCATGCATTGTTCTAAAATATAGTACTATATGTTTCGCTATATGGTTGTCGATATGCTTGCTGTTGGAATATTGTTTCATTCAAACCTTCATAGCTTTAGTTAATTAAATACGTAGCAACCTAAGAAAATGTATCATGCTAAATCTAAAAAAGACAAATACTGAGAAAGTTTATATCTACCCCAATTTGTTTCTTCTTTTTTTTTTAAACACTTCTTGTTGAATATGAATAAAGAAATGAACTGGACAAGTTCCCTCACCCTCAACCTTCCAATGTTTGCTAGTGTCTGTTATTGTTGCTTTTATTGGATCATCTTTTACATTTCAAAGTGTGTAGCTGTAGAATATTTCGGTATGGAAGAAAGGCAATGTGTAAACATGAGCATGGTGGGTGTTGTGCAATGAGTCACAAGCTATTTTCAGTTCATGAATGGATGAGATAGGAAGATCCCAGAGACTGGAATGTGGATGGTTTTTTCAAAGGCAAATGGAACATTGGAACAACATGGACCATGTTCTATTGGTGGACCCAATGTTGTTTTTGCAAAGCCCTGCAAATGCTCTATTTTTGAGTTTTTGGCAGTGTATAAGGAAATGACCCATTTGAAAAACACGTTCCTTCTGCTGACTAGACTTTTGTGCCATCTTATGAATGTTTTTATTAGTATATCCATTAACTTCAAAGGTTCATGGCTAGTGGAGTGCCAACACAATGAACATCTATTTTCTGTACCCCACTATTTGGAACGAACAGGTACTGATTTCATTATATACTACAACATGAATGATGGCTTACCAAAATATATGGCTTGGAATGGATACACCCAAAGATGTGGCTTGGTGTGGATACACCCAGTCAATCACAATACACCCAGTCAATCACATATCTTTCTGATGAGCAGACCAGCTGAAACCTTTTTATGATTTTGGTAGGTTTGTGACATCAGCAATAGTAGTCTAGGAGTGCCTGCCTTCAACATAAGAAAAATGTTAAATGTTATCTAAAACATATGGCTTCACAGCCCCTGTAAGTCTGAATTTATATTGTTCCAAAAGTTTAGAAGCTTTGTGATATGGGTTATGTTATGATGCAGCTCTGCCCTTTGCACTAGTGAAATGTCAAATAATTTGCATCAGTATCACATTAGTCTGAGGATATAGCAGTGACTTGCATTACTGCAAGTCACTGCAGTGGTCATCAGTTGAGAATTGAAGTTCCAGCCCCAAGTAAGGACTTCCATCTGTGAGGAACAGAGTCTGTTATGACTAATTAATCACAAATATTGATTCTGCCAGACTTTCTGCTCTTACATCCAGTGAAGAGACCCCTGACACCAGCAACATTTGGAAGATAGATGCATGGACAAATTGGAGGAAATGGCCTGGACTCAGTTAATTATCATGGGGCACTGATGAATTCCCACAAAAGATCTTTTTTTTTTTTTTCAGCTGTCACAGACATGTCTAATATGTGTGAAGTTGTGCAGACATGGACTGATTCTGTAGTTTGGTTTAGCGTTGTTTCAAATGTACCTTTGTCTGAGCCTTTGTTTAAGTTGTACTGTATACTATACCCTACATACTGCCTCTAATGCGCTATTGTATGTAGGTTCATACTGTATAGTAAGATCTCATGGTAGGATTACGATTAAATAACTATTATATATATGACGTATTTGTAAATTGTATTTCTAATTTATATACAAAAAAACAGTATTACCAAATAACCAATGTACCACATATCCAGTGTTAGCACAACAATTCCATAATAATTATATTAGAATATGTAACTTTTCCTATCAGATAAAGTATCACATAAGTGAAATGGCACAATTATTTTATTTTATTTTTTGTTAGGTCATTTATCAGACACAAAGTTACTTACAAAGTACTATCACTAGGGGCAGATAAGGATTATGGATAATGTTGACTGGTTAGTTAATTCTTAACAAATAGTAATTATTCATTATCTTAATGGCAGCACAACAATCTAAGAGTCTTGACTGTTTGATTACATCATTGTTCTCTATCAATGTTGGGTAAACAATATTAGGTGCTAGTAAGTCAATAGCAGAATACACAAAACAGACATCACCTCTCTAGCTGGCATCACCTTGCACTGCTTGGAATAAACAGAATAAGTATAAGTGAGTTAGTGTTTATTACTATTATATTGTTAGGTAAGGTCATTTGATCTTTTTTAATTATATATGAGGTTTATTTGGGCCAACTGTTTTAGACTGAAGTTCCTTTTTAGGGCTTAAAGTACAGTACATGACTTCAAATGCTAATAATCCAAAAATGGCAAAAGCAAGTCTATTTTGAGTAAAGGGAAGCGGGAAAGCAATGTTTAATGACAGCTCCGAAGGAATAGATTCCACACTCAGAGGGTTTCCTGAAGAGCAGAAATTAGTCATAGTCCTTCTCAAGCAGTGATTCAGTCTAATATAGGCCATATTTCACATGCTAGACCATGGGCAGCTTGTACACCTTACTGTAAATTACTTTTTTACAGGCTAGAAACAAATATTTCATGTTGTTTTTTTCTTCCTCTACTGGCAACCCAAGACTTAAATTATTAAAGAAAGGATGTTTTTGCCTCAGAAACATCAGAGAACTTGGTTGAGACGCAAGGCGACAGACGGGTGTTAAAAGACCTCTTGTAACATGAATTTCACAGAGCTCACAGTAGTACATCTCGCGGCCCATGCTTTGACTGTTAAAGCTGTATATGGCCCATTGTGCAGACAGTTTAACCAGCTGGGATCACATAAATTTGCTTAAATGACACATTTATCAAGCACATCCTATTTTGTTTGCAACAAAACAGACTGTGAAGCAATTTGTGCCGTATAATGCCACTCATCCACAATGCTATACATCAATCCTCTGTGAGAAATGTAACCTTCCAGCAACATAACAGACAACAAGTCCACGTTATTCCTTATTTGTGTGCGTAAGATATAGGCAGCCCATCTGGAAGGAAGACGTTGATCTGTTTGCTCCCAGTGAGTGTCAGCCTGTTCTTTTCACATCTTTCCATCCTAGATTTATGAAGTCATAAACACAGGTCAAGTCATCTTTCAGCACATCAAAGTCTAGACCTACTGCTGCCAAGTTGGACTGAGACAGACCTTCCCAGACTACAAAGGCAAAAAAATCCTATCCTGTGAGAGGAAGTGGAGTTAAATTTGTCTCTATAAATGTAATCACGTCAATTGTCTCTCCAGGGGATAAGCATTTGGCATTGTGGGAGGGATGTATTTCAGTGGAATGAGAATTCCACTAAACAGTTTTTAAAACAGCAGACATATTTGGTTGGCCTGTCTTGGGTCCCATTTCATAATCTTTGGTAAATCTTGTAGGTAGAGGTTAACATTATGTAAAGCATGTTTGATATAAAAAAAAATTTTCAACTACATTATTGTCATAAGTTTGGGTGTGTTGAGTGCAGGTACAGATGAATAAACACAAAAATAGACATATAGCATATAGACCAACGGTAGTGGGACAGTAACCGACCCAAACATCTTCCCAACATATCTACTGTGGCTTTCCACAAGTGACAAGTGCATGTAATGATAATCAGTGTCTGGTGACTGGGAAGTGTTGGTACTAGGGGCCGCTGCAGACCACTGGTCAACACGCCGATAACGAGGAACAGGAACGGGGCATGCCACTCCGCTAGTGCAAAGTGCACTGTAACATCCATGCAAGGTCATGTATGTTACAGTGCAACCATCACATGTATAGCTTCCTTACATCAATCCAGTCCATTTCCCTTATTCATCACTCAAAGGAAATAATGCAAATGCATATACAAGGCTGGAAGATGACAGTCTACTAGGCTTCAATCAATGTCACTGACACATGTTAAGAAACGTCAACCCCAATGGAGCTTGTGAAAAACAAAATAAGAATTTGGTTCATTATATACAGAGACAAAAGAATGGAGACTGACTGCTTTGTTTTGTTTTTTTACAAATATCACAAAAATGTCACACTGATCATATTTTTGGTTCCTTTTATCTAGAACCAAATCAGTGCTCTCTCTCTCTTCATGTTATTCTTTCCAGTTTACAAAGGAAAATGCCAAGTCAGAAACTGGCAAAAAATAAAATAAAAACTAAGGTAGGACTACAGCATCTTTCTGTATTTTTCAGTTGTTTTTTCTCTTTAATTAATTGCTTCCATGGTTCCACAACACCTGAAACATCTCAGTAAAGACAGCTCCTAGCCATGTCTGTTCCAGTATGCATTTTATGGAACTGACAGAAGAGAAATTGAATTGAATTGAAGGGAAGGGACCCCACTCTCACACACACACACACACACACACACAAACCATCTTTTTTAAATAAAAACAGTATGTGATACAATATAATAATACAGTCAAATCTATAATGGGGTTTTATATTTTGTTTTATTGGTTAGTTGATTTCCTAGAACCATTCAAGACATTCAGATAAAAATATTCACTCCACCCCCTCCAAATTAATTCCATTTAAATAGATGTGGAGCTCTTGAAACCTAACCCTACATTTATGGTGGCTACACTCAGTGATATGTATACTAATTATATTTTCTCAATAAACATAAATAGGGAAGAAATGTAAGCATTGGGTTGTTTTTGGATTGCAGCATATTGTAAGGCACCCACATAGTGCATACTCTACACACACACAGACACACAGAAAAGTACAGTAGGGTAGAACCTTGATAAACGGAAATATGAAAAATGCTTGCTTTTGAAAGAACAGATGTCAATCAAAATAGGAAGCACATCAATTTTGTTGTTTTTGTTGTATTTCTTCATCCTGCGGATGGAACACCGGACAGGAGTGTGGCCCACAGTTCCAGTCCTTAATGAACTGGAATAATGGCTGGGCAAAACGTTCCCAGGCACTGTCTTTCCCTCTGCCCCACCAAGTTCGGGGATCCGGGGTTTAAATAATCCAATTTCTCCTTCCTTTATCTCACAGGCTGCAGAGAAGAAGAGAGAGGGCTTTGAAATGCCATGTCTACTTGTCATGACCCCCTTTGTATGCCCTCCGCCTGTCTGTGCACCCGGCTTTAGACGCCATCCCTTTTCCAAGGGCTCGCTGGCACAGCCTCAAATAAACCTGCTGGAAGTGCCAACCCTGTTTTCCATTTTCCTGTTGTTCTTTTTTTGTTTTCTTTCTTCCTCTGTGTTCAACAGACACTGCCTCTCCTGAAACGAGGAGTCTCTCATGGTGAAGTTGCGGAGTTCATGCCGAGGTTCATGGAAATTCACCAGTTCTCTTACAAACTGTGGCGGTGAGAAAAAGTCTGAATCTGATCAGTGGGACGCGAGCCACGCCAGGCTCCCCAGTGTCAGGAATGAGTATACAACGCGTAATAAGCACTTCTGCTGCGTGCTAAGTTGGTCCGGTCATGACATCTTTAAGCCGAGGGCCTTGCCAATACTCTTTTACAAAGACAAATTGTGCATGCAGAATTTCCTGGAGAGGCTCCGAAAACACTCCCCCAGTCTTGCAGCCAGGCTCTCTGCAGGAACTTGTTGCACTCAGGAGATTTAGTAGCATACTTGAGTCCTTGCCCTCACCTCATCTCCAGGGATATCCAAATACAGCATAAGCCACCTGATTAGCGAAGTAGCATGTTTTCAGGGAGGATATTCAGGACTGTTACAGGACAGCTCTTGGGGATGGTGGTGAATTTGGGAAATCTACGTAATGATGAGACAGAGCCCCACCCTGGTAAAAATAAAAACAGAAAGGCCATTTAACCCTCGTAATGTCCTGTGGGTCAGAATGACCCAAATCACTAGCTCTTTGTGGCAGATAGAAGGTGCTAAACCTAATTCTACAGCTTACACAGA
>JAODUG010089488.1:5000-12072 GCA_027564795.1 Aphredoderus sayanus
TTGATATAATTGGGCTAGCATGCTGAATCTGGGAATAATGGCTCTGCCAACTAGCTTTGACATAAACAGTGTGGAAGGTACCCTGTAATCCAGGCAAGAAAGTTTGTGTCTTGATATGTGTCTCTTTATCCAATCCTTCCATCTTTTTCTCTCCACCAGATTGCAGGCCGGCTAATAGCGCCCACAATACAATGTGGACTTTGTGAGGGCAAAGTCATGCACACAAAGCTAAGCTTGTTATGCTAACCCCCGCCAACTCTTCTCACTGGACCAGTTTGCTAATTTGATCCAAAGCACCAAGGGTCTTCGGGATGCATTCATGATATACATTCATGTCACACACAGGACCTGACAGGACTTGTGTGTGATGGAACTGACAGTTAAAGCAATAGTTAGCATATTAATGCGCATAGGAAACAGAAAATCGGCACCACAGCACTGAAGGCGGTTATTTCCGCAGTGACAATCAGTACAAGATATCTACCGTAGAGCAAACAGCTTTACCCCGAGGCCAAATCCCCGCCGAGTGTTTGACTCGGCTTATGTAATACAAACTCAAGGTGACTGACAGAATTAGTGCGATGCCCTTTGAGAGGAAGAGAGAGAGAGGGGGGTGGGGTGGGGGGTCTATTTGACTAGAGCTGGGAAAACAGACGGCTGAGACTGAGACGTGTGCTCGTTGGAAAGCGAGGGGCGATTGTGCCTCGCTGGCAGCCGTCCTCATTACAGCACAGACAGGACTGGAGTGGCCTATTAGACAGCCATTACGGCCGCTGATGGGAATCCACACTGTACCACTGACACAAACACGACCGAGAGATCTGGGAGCCGTGCCGAGGCTGGAGGACCAGTGCCTCCAGGGACCGACGGGGGGATATGAGGCTCTCCACCCCTGACTGTCACACTTGCCGCTTGGTGTACAGATGCCCCCGTAGCGGCCCTGTGTCAGCATGCCATCCCTGGTTTCCCCCAAAGCTGCGACACGCTCACCTAATTAAAACCTCTCTTTACTCCTGCCCTCCGGGAGAGACACACACACACAGGGATGTTGTGAGAGCGATAGCGAGAGAGGGAGAGGGAGAGAACGGAACGCAGGAGCCCAGCAATGGATGACAGAGGAGCAGACACCCAGGGACAGAATAGAGAGCTTAGGTTTTGAGGGGAGAATTTGGCAGGCGTAAGCAGGGGGAGAATGATAAACAGAAATGCACAATGTTCTGCCTTACAATGGGTCCGGAGTGGTGCCAGCTTGGCTAATTCGAAGGTTTACTCCATTTATACATAGCGCCAGAGCGGTAGAATGGCGGGAGAAAATAACCTGAATCTAATGAATGGGCATGGTAAGGAGGCAATAGAATGAGGAAGCGTGGACAGCATTTTATTATTTTATTTTAATATTTAACAGGATGCAAGAGGTTTTCTGTCCAGCGCTCTAGGCTCTGAAGGCTAAAGTATGATGGCAGCAGATCCTCCAACCTAATATAAGTGTACTTTAATGGGACTATACTGTATGGAATGAATGTACTGTTAAATGCCATAGAGAAGAAAGAGAAAGGGTGGGAAACACAAAGAGACACAGGGGCCATTCTAATTAGAACATAAGTAGAGCAGCACTCTCCTCCTGTGTGACTAGTTCTGTTCTGGGTAAGTATTTTAAGTGACCTCTTCAAATATCAGTAGGGCTTTCAGATGAAACGTGTTTGAAAAGAGACAGAAAAGCTCCTGAGTCCAGAAAGGATGTTTCCTTAACCTCGTACATTGGTACTGTAGTGTTGTTTGCTCATTGCCTAAGTAACAATGCATGGGTGGATGTGCCCCTCCCTCTATACCACGTGTGTCAAACTCAAGGCCCGCAGGCCAAATCCGGCCCGGCGTACAATTATATCTGACTTTTCTTTTCTTTTTTTTTATGGCAATATGAAGCACCAGCAACACATAAACTACAAATCCCATAATGCAGCGCCTGTTTGTTCATTCATTCATTCCCGCGTCTATTGCGTCAGATTGATCAACCTGTGTGTCTTCTTTGTGGAACTAATGTGGCTGTACTTTAAGGAATAATATTGTATCCTGTCTGTTTCAATTCATATTTATGTAAAAAAAACATTACGTTTTAGTCTGTTCAACAAATGTTTATCCTGTTCGGCCCCCGACCTAAAGTGTGATTTGAGTTTTGGCCCCCTGTGCAAATTAGCTTGACACCCCTGTAATCTAATGAAATGATTACTGTATTCTCTGTGCAGGGACAACAGCATAGTGATTGTGGTTGGGGAGACAGGCAGTGGGAAGACCACCCAGCTGACCCAGTACCTCCATGAGGACGGCTACACCAGCTACGGCATGGTGGGCTGCACTCAGCCCCGTAGAGTAGCAGCCATGAGTGTGGCCAAGAGAGTCAGTGAGGAGATTGGCACTAACCTGGGAGCAGAGGTGAGGTCTTTATTTAATATTGAAACTCCATGGTGCATTTTGAATGAGCATGAATAATTCTGAATAATTCCAAAAATGCCAATTCTATCTTTACTTTTAACATTTGTGATTTGTGCTTTAACCCTCCCGCTGTCCTACGGGTCAAACTGACCCAACACACTACCTTGTTGTGCTAGCAGAAGGCGTCAACTGCAGCAAGGACATATAATGTGCCGCGGTTGATGCAATCTGCTGGCGCAACAAGGTAGTGCGTTTGAAACCCGTGGACAGCGGGGGGGTTAATATGCTGTATATTAGTATATATACAGCATATATTTGAACTTTGAATGTTCTAATCTTTTGGTGATTATGTAAGCCATGCAAATTAGCTGACCTTGCTGTTTAGTTAATAAGTAAAAGTCTATCCTTGTATTTTTCAATATTTGTATTTTATATTATGGGCCATTAATTTGTGCATTTACATCGCCATCTAGTGGACAAACCTTTATAGTATGTTTGCTGCTGCATTTAGTTTGGTGTGGGTTGTGACAGGGATATTAACAGATTTTTGATAGGCCATCTATACACAGTACTAAATTCAGATGATCTGTCGACGTTCTGCAGGTGGGCTACGCGATCCGTTTTGAAGACTGCACCTCAGAGAAGACCGTGATTAAGTACATGACCGATGGAATCTTGCTGAGAGAGTCCCTGAGGGAGTCAGACCTGGACCACTACAGTGCGGTCATCATGGATGAGGCCCACGAACGCTCCTTAAACACTGATGTGCTCTTTGGCCTGCTGCGTGAGGCGAGTGACACATTCATTGTGTTGTGTTGTCAGTGAGGCGGTGCTCTTCTGACTGTAATAATAACAGGACAGCTGTTCCTTCTGCCAGGTGGTGTCCAGGCGCTCTGACTTGAAGCTCATAGTGACGTCCGCCACCATGGACTCTGATAAATTTGCTGCTTTTTTCGGCAACGTGCCAGTATTCCACATTCCAGGAAGAACATTCCCAGTGGACATATTGTTCAGCAAGGTATTTTTTCTTATCTTTTCACTGTTTACTTCTTCCTACCTCACCTTTGCTACGAGGCCTACCTGTACGTATCCTTGTGCAAGATGCTTAACCCCCTCACCTGCTCCTTGTAATACATAATTGTACTCATTGTACGTCGCTTTGGATGAAAGCGTCTGATATGCATGTGTATAATGTCTATATGTTGTGTAGACACCTCAGGAGGACTATGTGGAGGCTGCAGTCAAGCAGGCTCTACAGATCCACCTGAGTGGGATGGGAGGAGACATTCTCATCTTCATGCCTGGTCAGGAGGACATCGAGGTAAGGCCACTCTCAGAGCTAGGTTTCTTTCTAACTGATTGAGGATTATACAATACACTATTAGTTTTTCCTATGTTCACATATGGGAAGGTAGACTGCTAATTGTTCTGAAATGACAAGCTCATCATTGGCAGAGGAGTGATATGGAAATAAGAATAAAGCTTTATAGTAATGCTTTATAGCACTGTTAGAGCTGGTTAAATTGTTATTTCTCCAGATGTTGATGTCAAATAAAACATATTTTTCTGGGTTGTGTAAAATACCATTTAGGTAAAAATCTAAATGATTTAATGAAATAATACCCACATTCAAATTGTTGACTCCTCTGATTTGAAGCCTAATATAATGCAAGCAAGACTGTATGAGTTATAGTAAGTGTTTTGCTTTTATGTGGCCTCTCCTTCCAGGTGACATCAGATCAGATTGTGGAGCGGCTGGAGGACCTGGAGAGTGCTCCTCCTCTGGCTGTGCTGCCTATATACTCCCAGCTACCCTCCGATCTCCAGGCCAAGATCTTCCAGAAGGTGCCTCAAACTATTTTGATCTGCCATTGGTCATTTTAATTTCCTCTGTCCATTAGTGCATATAACAAAAGTAGAAATAACACAGGTATCAATGTTTGCTCTTTTCTAGGCTCCAGATGGGGTGAGGAAGTGCATTGTTGCCACCAACATTGCTGAGACCTCACTTACAGTGGATGGAATCATGTTTGTAGTGGATGCAGGATACTGTAAGCTTAAGGTACCAGTGCCACCTTAAAGCCTCTTCATGTCAAATCAAGGGAGTGACACTAGGTCCTGTCATATGTGATTTAGCTCATATTCTGTGTCTGCTCCCAGGTGTTCAACCCTCGCATCGGAATGGATGCGCTGCAGGTTTATCCCATCAGCCAGGCTAACGCTAACCAGCGGTCAGGCAGAGCAGGGCGTACAGGACCAGGGCAGTGCTACCGGTAAGACCACTGAACTCCACTTACACTGTTATTACTGTTAGGACTTACAGCAAGTACAAAGCATTAAGGATCACATAGTACAGGTAGTTCAGGGCTGTTGGGGAGCAAACCTAAACCCCTGTCCGCTGCCATGTGTGAGAATCACACAGACCTCAGAGGCTTTGGGCATGATCAGCTGAGAACTCCTTGGGTTGCCTGGCTTCACTGTGAGATGTAATCAAGACAAACACTGCAAATTATAGTGGATTTGTCTGTTTGATTTGTATAGGGCACATATGACGATTTTGTCCCTTGCTTGTTTTTTAGAGTCAAAGAACTGAAGCCCACCCTGCTCCTTAGTTCTTACAGGTCTGGGCTGTTGAGTTACTAAATCCTGATATTCTCCTGACAGCGAAATAGGAGGACATTCTCATTTGTTATAGAGTCCTTTCATACAGCGTCCTGCTGAAGGCCTGAACAATCCTCTGAATGAGCCGCATCTTCCCTCTTTCATGCCTGTCAAAGGGCAGCTCACGCTCATAAATAAACCGGCCCCATTGAGGGAATTCTACCCACCATTCGTGCCTCCTATCTCACTAGAGCTGGTGCGTGTCGCCAAAAGCGCAGAAAAGCAGGTACAGTAACAGCATTTTAGGAGCCTCTGTCTTGGTACCAGTGCCCTCCCCGGGTGTTTTCATCCTGTAGCCGATAGAGATCAGCCCTCTCCTCAGATGCTTGGCCGTGGCTTTCATGTGTGACGCGATCAAGCTTTCATGACACTCGGAGGCAGGAGGGAGAGCCAAAATCCTAATCTCCAGATGATTTCATGCAGTTTAACTCTGTTTACAGCAGGGAAAATGTGCCACAAAAGATCCTCTCTGAGGTTTCACATGGCCTCCCTCTCCGCCCTTCTCCACATTTACTTAGGAAAAGATATGGTGACACACACACTTGCCCACGCCTTTTGCTTTCCTAATTATCTGGTGGAGGCTTATGAAAAGCCTCCATATTTAAGGATTAATTCTCCCCCCACCTCAGAAATGGTATCAAATCTGTGAAGAATCAGTTTTGAAGTGGAGCGTTACACAGTGAGCACAGCCAAGGTGTTTGAGTACTTGTACTTATGTGTATGTGTGTATGTTACAAAGGACAAAGCTTACCGTGCTGTTGCTCTGTTTGCATGAAGGATTTTTTCGGCTGCATAAGTTTTTCTAAATAGAATGTAGATTGGTCAAGTTTCCCAATGAAGCATTGTTGCACCTTAACCCTCATGATGTCCTCCGGGTCAAACTGACCCAAAACACAGCTTACACACACACACGTGATGTGCACTGCTGGCAGAACAAGTTGTGTGTTTGAAACCCGAGGACAACAGGAGGGTTATAAGGCACGAAA
Organism: Aphredoderus sayanus; assembly: GCA_027564795.1. Classification (NCBI taxonomy): domain Eukaryota; kingdom Metazoa; phylum Chordata; class Actinopteri; order Percopsiformes; family Aphredoderidae; genus Aphredoderus; species Aphredoderus sayanus. The sequence continues at coordinate 11,078 of JAODUG010089488.1, forward strand.
AACAACATAAATACATCAATAAATAATTAATTTATAAATAAATACACACAGCAATGCCAATTGAAAAACACACAAATCATACACAATCAGATGGCGCCGCCGTGTGGCCAAATGCGAATACATAAAGAAATAATTAATAAAGAAATAAATACACACAGCAATAACAACAAAAATAACCATACAATCATACTCAATCAGACGGCACCATCTGGTGGTTCAAGACGATATTGTAAGGGCATCACAAGGGTTAACCATATACACTATTGACAGCCACACCCATTAGGATGAGCCTGATGATATTTTCTGTATTAATCCCATTCTCTCTCTGTGTTTTGTTGTACAGGCTGTACACCCAGAGTGCCTATAAGAACGAGATGCTGACCACTACCATACCAGAGATTCAGAGGACCAACTTGGCTAATGTCGTGTTGCTGCTCAAATCCCTGGGCGTCCAGGACTTGCTGCTTTTCCACTTCATGGACCCCCCTCCTGAGGACAACATGCTCAACTCCATGTACCAACTCTGGATCCTGGGGGCTCTGGACAACACAGGTAGGTGGCAGGCCTCTCTTGGTTTGACTTTAGCTAACCCAGTAACATTTGTGTATGGACCATAGACTCCATATAACAAATGGAGTGTGTGATATCACCCATTTGTTTCTGAACCAAACTAATCGCTAATGTCTCCATTAGCTATGTGGAGCCAAATTTGATTTGGTTTGCTGGGCTTTGTGATCTTATTTTTTGTTGCAGCACATCCTCCTTGAAATCATGACCTCCTTCGATCAATACTGTAAAAAATAAAAAATAAATAAAAAGGACTACTATTAACCCTTGTGATGTCCGTCGGGTCACAATGACCCAAATCACTAGCTCTTTGTGGCAGATAGAAGGTGCTTAACCTAATTCAGCTTACACAAACATATGATGTGCACTGCTGGCACAGCAAGGTGTGTGTTTGAAACCCAAGGACAACAGGAGGGTTAAAAGGCACA
>JAODUG010089499.1:0-12072 GCA_027564795.1 Aphredoderus sayanus
ACACACACCTTGTTGTGCCAGCAGTGCACATCATATGTGTGTGTAAGCTGTAGAATTAGGTTTAGCACCTTCTATCTACCACAAAGAGCTAGTGACTTGGATCATTTTGACCCAGAGGACATCACGAGGGTTAATGTGACATGAAGCATAATCGGTTCAACTTCTTGTATTCATTGTTTTGTCTGCTCTCTTGACCTGCCTTAACAGCCAAACTAAATGGAAAAATGTTGTTTCTCCATTCCATTCTTCACAACGTATCTGATCTGGAATTTCAGCTCCTAACAGTTCAGTTCTATGATGTGTGTATACAAAGCCATCAGAGGGCTAGATAAACGTTTGAATTATTAATTATTTGATAGTTATCTGAACGCTGAAGCAAAAACAATCTCTGACTAAAAACGTGGAGGAAAGCTAACAGTTCGAAAATAAGACATATTGCATGGAAAATGGAAATACACAATGTGACAGAAACAAGAATAAATTACAAATAGGATAACACCATGCTTGGATAATAATAACTTAATGATTTTGTCCACCATTATTTTAGCGTCAAAGGCTGTCATTAGATTAGTAAATCCTGCCTTCAAATACCATACAAGTGTCTGCAGAGAATGAATACTTATGGTTAATGTTGTTTTCTGTCAGTTAGCAGCAACAGAACATATCTATTGACATGTTGGACACATTCCTTCACTTATCTAAACATTTGGTACTGATCTGGTCAACAAAAAAGCATGGAAAGAGCTTGATTTTTAAGACCTCTTATCAAGATGTAAACTATTACGATGCATAAACAGTTTTTGATTACGCTATTGGTTCAATCTGATTATAAGATAATAAATTATTAATTATATACAGTATATACTTTAGTTAGCTTCCAGTCTTGTAGGTGGTTATTCCTATTCGCTAACAATTGGAAAATGTCTATTACAAATGTGACCATGTGATTTTTATTCAGGAGACTTTGCCCTGTGTTTACACTGTAGTACTTTTGTGTGTGTGTGTGTGTGTGTGTGTGTGTGTTGGGGAGAATGTAAATGGGTGATAAATCCTTAGCTTAGAGACTGAGACTGCTAATGTTCCTTTCCATCTCCACCAGGCCTCTCACAAAAATAACCACAGCATGTGCGTGTCATCTGATATAAACACGAATAATGTACAATCACCGCCAACATTAGGAACTCATATTAGATCACAGTGAACGGAAGGAGTGAAATATCCACTTAGCAGAGGAGGACCATCTCTCATCTATCCCAGCCTAGGGACATGTACTAGTTGAGAGGGAATTAGAGGGTTGAGTCCTGTGTCATAGCCTTATTAAACTCCTCAGTGGGCATCTTTATGTCCACCCGCAGGACCCATAGTGGCATGTCGGGGGGGGAAAGGTTGAAAAATCTCCGTAATAAAAGAAAAAACAGCACCACATCTCCCGGTCTACTGGGGGCAATTCTTTGAACTGCTTATCAGAGGATTTTCAGACCGTTACCCGATGTGGAAGTTGGGTTATTCAGTTGGCCTGGAATTTGATGTGTCTCTGTGAATCAAGAACCAGGATGACTGAGTGTGCATATCTTATTTTAATGTCTATGCTCTTTCCATGTGTTCATTCTACTAGCTCAATACTGAGTCACCGGCCTTGCTCTGAGCGTGCCTTACTTCCTCAAATAGCTCTTTTTCTGTTTTGGACTTAAAGCCCTTGACCGCAGCATTGCTACCTCATTAGCTCACCTTGTGATCCACATGCTGATCACTGAGTTTTTGTTCAATCTCTGTTGGGTTTCATTTTCAACATGCATCTACAATGGGTATCGTTTGAAACTAGAACCACCAGGTGCTTCGACACATTTCCTCCGTAAGTGTATAGGGAGAAACAATCCCCTCCCTCCGCCCAAGGTTACATGCACCATACATGTGACAGTGATGCTGTTAGCTACACAGTAGCGGGTGTTGACCCAGCCACACCAGAGGACAGGATGTTCCCTTGTGGCTCCAGGCTTTCTCTGTGCCTCTCGGCCTGTTTGCTTTTCCGGCTGAGAGCTGAGGTTTGCTTCATCTCCCTGCCACTCTGCCTCAGCTAAGAATGTAAACACGTAGTCTACAGCAACAGTCGGACGATACTGTACACACATGCGGTGTACTGCAGCAGCATATGCACAAATGGCTTTGTAGACGCTCGCATGTATTGCATTCACAATGTGTGTGCCTGCACCTCAAGAGCATGGCTCAGTTTTACACACATAGCCTTCCATCCTCACAGCAATCCTGTTGTGCCTGCAGTCGCCTACAACAAGGTCAGCATGTAGCATTTCTGCTTTTATACAGAGCAACTTACACTGCCGGAATGTGTATGAGATGGGGATACACTTCCCTGGATCCACCCAGGCTGGGAGAGGAACACTCGGACCAGCAGAAGTTCTTCCCAACATGATGACACCATGTACGTTCTGGTATCCACCAGTGCTCTAGCTGAATTGAAACATTCTGATTGGCTGAGATAAAGGTCTTGATGCCCAGGAGCAGGGTTGAGAAGCACTGCGTCTGTTTTACAGTTGAATGTCCCTCACCAGTGTGAACACACAGCCAGCATGTGTCTCCATTGTAAAGCCCAGCCAGTGGCAGCGTACAGGCACCCTAAACAATTTACTGCAACCTGTTTAACTTCCAGCATAGCACCTGTCCCGTCAGCTAAACACTGTGTAGCCCCCTTCAGAGCTGAGGGTAAACATGGGCGACGGCACCCTGCGAGGGCCTCTCCTCTCCAGGGCGGTGTTTATGTTGTGCTGGCTCCTGCCGCTGCCTGCCGTGGGCTATGAGGTGCTGAGGTGTGGACAGGAGCTGGGCACACACATTATGTGTGACTTGATATGCTCCCTGTGGATTTATATGGCAGTATTACAGGAGGAAGTCATTGATGCTTTTCACAAAACGCATTGTGATTCAAGCTGCTTACATTTTCATACTCAATATTACCTAGTGGCCTCTTGGTCTTTTCAAGGTGGTTTGAGATTTTGTTATTTTTGGTGTATTAAAAGGTACATTTAATACAGCAGATGTAATGAGGAGCAATATGTCTTCTAAGACCAGGAGCTTATAGTCCCCAGCAATTGGATTTAAAGCACAATATTTCTTACATAGTGCTACTGTTTTACAGTTGACTGTTCTGTCCAATACCCTGGGCCCAAATTGAATCTGTTAAACAGACAGGTTTAGAAATCAGATCTCTTAGGTTTATAGCATGGAGGCTAGTCCAATATGTACAGTCATTAATCAATGCTCCCACAGCAAGGAATGCAAGGGAAGGTGCATGTTTGCTCAGCGCAGATGGCCTGGGCTGATAACAAGGACAGTCTGTGTATACATTTATGTTTTTTTATCAGATATTCAGATAGTGTACAAAAAAGATATAGTTATATATATAATAATACTGTATAATCTCAGTGGAGAAGCAAACCGAAGGACATCAAAATAAGTACATTTTTCATCTTGTTGTCTCTGTAGTGTTTATCTGTTGTGTCCATAATGTAAACCATCCATCTCAGGCCTGAGTCAAGGTACACCTGAGTTAAATGTACAGTAGCTTTCCTGTACTTCACCATATAAACTGAAAAAAACGGTATTGCATGCATGCACCATATTAGTGTTTAATGTAATCTTTACATGCAAGACTGAGATTTATGTTGTTTAAAGTCACTGAATTACAGTGAAGGTAAACATGCCGCAGACAGATTACTACACACGTTACGATCTTTATTGTGAAGAAATACAAACGTGTGTGTGTGTGTGTGTGGAGGCAGGATAGCCTAGTGTTTGAGCCCAGTTTCAAAGCCTAAACCCATATGCTACTAATTTTATGTCACTGAATAAAAGCATCTGCTAAATGAGCTGATTGTCTCATTTGGTTTAAAAACCAAATGAAACAATTATGGCTTATTTGGTTTTAGACCTGATAGACGACAGAAAAGCAGATATAGCTGTGAGAGTATCTAGACTACTGCTTGGGTATCCAATGGACACACTGACTTTGGCACAGCATTATCTTGACATGTCGTACTAATTACTCCTGGTCTTGACTTAATGTCATTTAAGTCAAGCAGATTGGAATATTGGTCTAATATATACCTAAAGCGTTTATTAGTCATATTGTTAAGATGTATGGTGCCATCACACTGCAACTGTAATGGTAGTAGGTGCTGTATACTGTAGACAGTATATGGCAGTCACATTATTCTACCATATCAGCACCCTCATGCACACCCCATACGACCCAACTGTATGTGTGGTCCACAATTCCACATCTTATCTACTGGGTAGCACCGCTTCAGCCCCCCACCCAACACAAGCCTATATATTGCCACAACACGGTTAAGCTACATGTGTGCTGACGTGTGCTTCTTTACTTTGCAGCAGATAAGCATGGCAATTCATTTCACCTGCTGCAGCTGGTGTGCCTGCTCTTTCGTCCAGTATACTGACAGATAGCATGGATAATGTGCAGGACATGTATTATGGTGAATAATGTCTTATACTGTACTGTTCTACTGCTAAGCTGAGGGTATTATCTGACTCTACATGCACCTTTTCAACTTTCACTTGTATATTGTAAATACAGATCATGTTTAATAAGTGTTTATGTTAGCACCCAAATGGGCCCTCATCAGGACAAGGTTAATATAGTTCTCTGAACTATCTAAGACATTAACTATGACTTTTATTGGATTATTTATGCAAAGATAAACTATACGGGGGGCTTCTTGGTGTGCTTCTGTCTCCCCAGTGGCCTGTGTGTTTGAGAACAGCCCTGAGACCAACGTTTGTTGTCCCATTAGTTTACACTGTAGCCCCATTAGTGTCAGTGACTCCAGATAAGTCCTGCGTATACTGTGGGAGAGAACCGCCCACAAAAATCTGCCGCTGAACCTCTTTTTCAACTCTGAGGTCAGCTGTTACTTTTATCCCAGTAGGGGTGTGTAAACGCACGCATACTTGTGTGTAAATCTGTGTATATGTGTTTATACTGGAGTTTGTGGGTCCTGCGAGGCCACTGGTCAGTGATATATACCATCACGTCACTCTGGGTTAGTTCCTTGGTTAGTGCAGTTATCCAGCCGGGCTCTCCCCGGAGACTTATCGTGATTGGTTAGAGCAGGGCCTGGGTGGGAGAGGAGGCAAGCTGCTCACTTCCATCAGGGACAGATCTCACCTCCGACATGCGAGTGGTCGGGCGGACCAACGCAGGGGTTGCTTAGGACAAGTAGACCAAACTGTTCAACAAGAATTGCTTGATCCTCTGCAACGGAGGCAGTTCACTCCGGTGGGACAACATGCACGAAAGCTGGGGAAACCAAGACGGACTTTGAGAAAGCTCCTGGAGAGATCCTGTGACGAGAACCTTGTACAGATCCACACCGGGAACCATTCAGAACATCTCAACCGACCAAAATGACCCGGCGATGATTGTCTATTACCTATGAACTCAGGAGCTGCTGAACAAAAGACTCTGGTCACCAGAATCGATCCCCACTTCAAGTCATCTGGACCTGGAACCAATTTGTTCATTTGTTTCCATGAGAGCGTCCTTGGAGATCAGACAGGTGGGTGACGGGTACGAGGCTCGGATGGTACCAGCGGGTGGCGTGAGGTGGAGGGGTGGCTAATGCCAGCACGTATATAAACAGTGCACCATGCCAACACTTGCAGCCTGTCACCATGGGATGGTACCAAGTGGACTGTTGTTATTGCTCTGCTCACCACTCTGCAGTCTCCAGGTAACTGGAATTACTTACAGATTATCTCTCTCTCACACACACACACACACACAACATGTCCATTTGGTTGAGTATTAAATAAATCATTAAAGAAAATTAGAAATCTGCTTTCTGCAGACAAGAAGCTGTAGTTAACATATACAAGAAGAAGCTAACTAATAATTAGATCTAGAAAGTTCTCATCAGTATCCGCCTGCATTATTATCAAAGTCAAACCCGACGTCTGCTTTTGATATCAAATATGTAAATCACTGGAAGGAGTAAAGGATTTCAGTTCACAGGGCTCTTAAACTTGCCCGCTTGAAGCTACAGTACATATTTTACGTGCAACGGTGGGGGTTCCCAAGAGGTCTGTGAGGCTTTTAAGGCTGTGTTTGAAACCCAGATAAGGAGAATTTAAATGTAGCCCCAGACAGTGAGACAGCATTCCTCATCTCTGGATCCGAGACCTCTCTGGACAGGTTCTTGACATGGAGAATGAATTGAGAGGACGGATGTCATCGTTGGGAGATGGATGGCGGAGGATGATCCACCCAGTGCCAAACACAATACATGGTGGGAGGCTGCACAGGGGATGAGGGAAGACCTGATAGACTCACACAGGATTGACTGAAACCACAAAAAGAAATAGTATTTTAGAAAATGTTGATTTGCGCAGAATTGGTTTGATTTCCAAATCAATATTTCCAAATCAATATTTCCAAATCAATATTTCCAAATCAATATTTCCAAATCAATATTTCCAAATCAATATTTCCAAATCAATATTAATCTATAGGAAAACATACAAATATTGTATAAATAATACATTGTGATTTAAATCTAAGAGACATAATTTGCTTTTGAACACTGCTGATCATGTAATTAAGTCTAATGATAAAATATAGCATTTGTTGGAATGGCTTCAGCAGACTGGATACAAACATTGGCCTATAGTTATGTTAATAACAGTAATAGGCCTACCAAACACCATTTTGCACATGGTTTTCCCAGTGAGGGTTTCTTACTAAATACTGCCACCATGTGGATACATACCTATGCATTTTGCTGCACATTGTGCATCTACTATACATAAGTCTGTAATAGTGTATTCATCAGCAAGCACACAATTCTCTATGGACATAGATTTGATGCCCTAGTTTACATTAAAGTGGTCATGGGATACCCACTACCATGTTGACTGTAACAATGCAAAAATTATTAATTTGACATTTAGGTTTATCCTCAGACCTCATCCAATGGGGCTGTTGGAGATATTTATTACATTAAATTGTTGTACAAAACACAAACAGCTTGTCCACATTGTGTGAACATCATAATTTAATAATCTTCTAATGAGATAATACAAATAAAATAAAAATTGAGGTGAGCGTTTGCATGTCCCAATTAATGCATTAATAGTGTGCTCATGTTGTGATGCTACTGTAGGTAGCCTGCTCAGTGCTGGAGAATGTGATCATCAAGAGGACAGAATACAGGGAGAACTGCACTGCAACCCTCACAGCAACTCCACGTCCACAAACTGGTAAGCTGCGTGTAAACTGTAATGAGGAAACACTTGTACATGTTACACTGTTCTTCTCTGTGTGAAGAGGTGGCGATGTTATTGCATTGCAGGAAGCTACTGTAACGGTTCATATGACACATCGGTCTGTTGTGTCACTGTATTGCAGGGACCTACTGTAACGGTTCATATGACACATCGGTCTGTTGTGTCACTGTATTGCAGGGACTTACTGTAACGGTTCATTTGACACATTCGTCTGTTGGCCCCATTCACCACCTGGGAATGTCTCTGTCCCATGTCCACCGTACCTACTGTGGATTAGTGAAGGTAATTATATTCATAGCAGCACTACATATACATGCCACCATAACACATGTGAACTGCCTTGGACATCCATAGATATATGTGTGTTTGTGTGTGTGTGTGTGCGTGTGTTATGTATATGCACAGCACACAGTATATATAGTTTCTTGTGTCAAAACTAATTTCTCTCACTGCATCCATATAATACGTGTGATGTAATGGTATACAAAATAAACATTTTGCCAAACTCTAAACAGTATCTGACCCTGTGGGTGTAAACATGTGTTCTACCCACTTCCTGTTTACTTTATATTTTGGCTTCTCCTGTAAGTCACACGACTACTGTACATCACTTCAGTGAGGGGGGTGGAGTTTAATATGACTGCTGTACCTTTAATGTGCACTATGTGTGTGTTTGCCACAGAAGTGATCTTGTGTACGCTACTATGTCCAATGTGAGAGTTGTGCCTGTTGGTCTGTGTGATGCAGACAGTCCAAGGAAGGTGTACAAGGAATGCCTGGCCAATGGCAGATGGCGCCTCAAGGAGAATTCCACAGAGGTCTGGAGGGACCAGTCCGAATGTGTGGAGCAAAATTACTTTAAAGACCATGTGAGTTCGCTTTATCCTTATGGAGTGTTATTTTTTGCAACCTGACTGACATTTGTCAGTCAATGTTTTTTTCTGTTTCTGCGCATGTGTGTGAGTCAGGAGGATGAAAAGTCTCGCCAGACCATCCTGAGGATCATCTCAATCATCGGCTATGCCCTGTCACTCTCCTCCCTCACACTGGCCATTATCCTGATGGGAATACTGAGGTCAGAAATCCCCTGGATTCTGATATAATGGTCATGGTTTTATTCTGTATTAAATCTACTGGCATACAGAATGGTTTGACCAGAACATGCTGCCAAGTTTTTTTAGGGATCTTTAAGAGCTCACACTAATATATCTGTGTCTGAAGGTCCAGCGATCAGTGTCTTCTTGATACTGTTCTCTGCACACTAGAAAGCTTGCTTTCTTAGCTCAAGTTATGGTGACAGGTGTTTCCTGAATAAAACAGAGTTACATCTGTCTCTGCTATTAGTCATCGTAATGGACAATCAATAAGGCACGGGACACAAATCTGTCTTGGGCTCTTGGGCTTCCCATGGTTTCTCAACCATGTAGATGACCTAATACCCTGAAGATGCACACTGAGGAAGCTGGTGGCACCATTGATCGATATAAATAACATTATTATAACGTGGAGACGTGATCTGGTCATTGTTCATGCCCTTGTGTGTAATGATCTGGCCTCTATGAGTCTACCCTGCTTTACTTTTATTGGGGCTATGGATCAACACCTTATGTCTCTCTATCCAGGAAACTACACTGTACCAGAAACTATATCCACATGAACCTGTTTGCGTCCTTCATACTGAGAGCTGTGTCCGTCATTTCAAAGGAAATCATATTACACTTCATGTACAGTAATCTTCCATCAGATGATCCCGGATGGAGCTCTTACACCAACTCGGCGGTAGTATATCCACCTTTACTTCATCATTCACTTTAATAGGAGATATTGACCCAGTCATTGGTACTGCCAGTGCATTTGAGACTACATGCATTACAGATTTACAGGAATAGTCAGTGTGTCAGATTAGATCAATCTTAAGGATTTTAAAACAGCAAGCAGGATTTCTCATCTACTACCTCAGCAGAATACATATTTATATTTCATGTAATCATAAAACCTTTTGTTTGAGAAAAATTATCAACATGTCACACCACCAAATGGTTTTTATGATAATCTGCCGCACAGGATTGGACAAAGCACACATGCATCATTTGGTTTACATGGACCCACTTTGAGCTGTCCTCTCCTGGCCAATAAATATACACGACCCCTTTAACAATGTTTTCTACTATCCACATGAAGTTGTAGATGGATCAATATGATTTTCACAGGAATCCAGTGGTGGTACACTGAGGATCAAATGTACCTACTTTACTTCTAGCAGGGGTCTTAATCTCATATCTCACAGTGAAGATTAGATTAATGTGCAGATCATATTTATCCATCTACTGTAAATGTAACTACATTTTAAATTTAGTAAAAACAAAGCCAGTAGGCCAGTGTTTCTCAGTAAAAGCACACGGTGGTTGGCCAAGTTAAAAACATCCACCTTTTAAGAGTTCAGAAGAGTGATGTGCAAAGCACAGGAAAATATCGATGCGAAAGGTGTATGGTTTTATGGTGTGTTGAGGGAACACAGTATTCTAACACAGTGCACCCTGATATAGATGGCAGTGATCTGCAAGGTTTCAAAGGTGTCCATGGAGTACTTTGTGGCCTGTAATTTCTTCTGGCTTCTGGTAGAGGCCATCTTCCTCCACACACTGCTCTTCACCGCGGTGCTGACCAAGAGACGCCTGCTAAAGCAATACATGCTGCTGGGATGGGGTGAGGGACTCTTAAAACCTAACATCAATAATTATTACCAGATTGTGTTTAAGTTGTTAATGCTGGCATGCAAAACATGCATTTGATGCTTATGTGGCAGCCTCTTTATTCCTGTTTAAAATCCAATTACTCTACTCGTGGTATTCAAGGTATTCGTTAATGATAATGTTTTGGCTCATTAAAAAACATCATATTTATTTTGCCTTTCTAAAATAAATAATTTTTGTTGTCATATACCCAATTTTGCAAATAAGGGACCCATATTCACTTTTGTTGTTATTTGATGTGTATTTTTGTTTCTTTATCTCTAAAATGAATCACTTAATCAATATATAATACAGGAATGCATTTTTATCGTGTTTTTTATCATAACAAAAAAATAATTACAACTAATTTACAAAATAGTTTCAGTCATTTGACAGACAATATCACAACAAAATAGATAACATTGCATACAGCTAGTCTTATACAGTATTGCTATAGCTATTGCTATAGCAATACTCGCTATAGCAATACTGACCCTTAAACCTATTTCAAGCATTCTTATGCATTCTTGTCCAAATAGCTTATAATTTCTTAACAAAATGTATACAGCAAGCAGCAAACAGGCTCACACATGCATACTGTACAGCAGCACACAATCAAGCATGGGCATAGATAAACACACATCTAGCTTTTCATGGCACTTTCAAGTATCCTCCTGTTGTCCTCTGGGTCAGATAGAAGGCCCCAATTCTAATTCTACAGCTTACGTATCTCAAATATATACAGTATAATAACATTGGGACATAAAAAAGGATATCTAGCATCTTGAATGTTGTGCATTGTAGGGTTACAGTACTGCCTTTGCCTGACAGCCACAACCTCTGTTGCTGTCCAAGTGCACCCTCTAGCAGTAGAAATTAGTTATATGTGACACAGAAATGAACAGCCTATAGTCACGTACATAGATATTGTTAAAAACATAGCTGATTCATTTATAATTTTTCCCCAAGGATCCAGGTTCAGTCTCACAGACTGCAAGTCACACCCTGTTTACTACACAACACACCCCCTGAGATAATTTACTGGATTAGTACTGTATGAGGATGTGTTAACAACCTCAGCACAGTAAATGAACCCCTAAGCATGTAGACTTGGCCCTAGTTCATGCTGTCAGATATAAAGAGTGGTCCCTCAGACCAGTGACCTAGTTGGTATTCCCTGCTGCTGCTCCCTCACACTTGTTCCACGTAGATGGATAAACAAAACATTACACCCAGCCTACAATGTGAATTGTAACATTTCCTTCAGTAGTGTCTGGTGTATGGGGTTGTTTGGGGCAGTTAGAGGGTGTTATACTTAAAGGTGGAGTAAGTGATGCTGGAGATAGGCGATGATGGAGAAAGACCGTTGATATTTGAAAACATCAAAACGTAAACGCCCTTCAATGCCATAAGGGTGCTCCCGCAGAAAAGCCATTCATGGCCAAGGCTAGGATAGTGCTGTGTGGTGCGGTGTGCACCACTTTGTTTGTGTTCCCAATTACAGAGCCAGGGCCAGATTTCCTTTCAGCGCACACACAGAATGGGCAGATAGCAAAACGTGAGGTGATATTTTCTGAGTGTATTACCTTACAATCGCTTAATCCACCTTTAATGCGTTCTGAAGTGTGCATGGACAGAGATAATTGTATGTTGGCTGCTAAATCCCTCCCTCACTTTTCTTCAGCTACACCTTTGCTGTTTGTGACACCATGGACTGTCATCCAGATTTTATATGAAAATACAATGTGAGTGTTGAGACTAATAATGAAGCATACAACTGCAAATCTAACAAGTTCAAAATTCAGTATTGTGAATTTTTTAATATTTGTATTCTTTCCCATTCTAAGATGCTGGGACATTGTGAACAGATTGTTTTGGTGGATAGTAAGGGGCCCAATAACTTTGTCAGTACTGGTACGTATGAAATATCTCACAATTCACTTCATATTTTAACCCTCGTAATGTACTCTGGGTCAAAATGACCCAAATCACTAGCTCTTTGTGGCAGATAGAAGGCGCTAAA
>JAODUG010089520.1:0-5000 GCA_027564795.1 Aphredoderus sayanus
TCTCCTCTCATCTCTTCTCTTCTCCTCTCTTCTCTTCTCATCTCCTCTCTTCTCTTCTCCTCTCTTCTCTTCTCCTCTCTTCTCCTCTCTTCTCCTCTCTTCTCCTCTCCTCCCTTCTGTTCTCTTGTCTTCTGTTCAATGTTAGAAGGTGTCATTCCGCGATGGTCTGGGTTGCACAGATAACAAGATAACACAGAGCATCACTGCTTCGTAGGAGGTGTGTGTGTGTGTGTGTGTGTGTGTGTGTGAGAGAGAGAGAGAGAGAGAGAAATCAGGAACAACGACTGTCTCGTAAAATCTGTCTATCTCTAAGGCAGGAAGTAGATGGAGAGATAAGATAGGGGACACAAAGACAAGAGTCTGTTCGTCTGTTTACTTGGCTGGCTGGTCTGCACTGTTTCACCGGCCAGCCCAGACGCAGCCTGTCTGCACGCAAGAGACGCGCGCACACACACACACGCGCGTGCACACACACACACGCGCACACGCACACGCACACACACACACACACACACACACACACACATGCGCACACACATGCGCACACACGCGCACACACGCACGCACGCATAATACGTGTGTCTACTGTTAGTTGACAACCATGTTTGGCCAGGTGTGTGGTGTAATAGATTCCTCCGGACAAGGGCTGTGTGTGTGTGTGTGTGTGTGTGTGTGTGTGTGTGTGTGACACAGCGAGAGAGATGCATAGATCTCAGAGTGTCATTGCTTTAATAAGGCTCACCCACTCGCTAACACATCTCCCTAATCTGCCTCTCCATCTCAGTTTCACCCTATTGCATTCTCTTTCAACTTGTCGCCTTTCTCCCCGTCTGTCTCAATTGCTCGCCCCCTGTCATCCTCCTCTTCCTCTGCCACAGTTCATATTCATGCCCTCGTTGTCGACTGGGCCTCTCTCTCTCTCTCTCCCTCTCTCTCTCACCCTCTTCCTCTCTCTCTCCCTCTCTCATTTCCACTGATTCCTCGGGTGACGGCCACACATGCATCGTTTAGTGTTTCTCCATCGGCGGACATCTTTCATGCTTACTGACGCTGCCTGTTTTGTCTCTCAGTGTTCCTGCCTATGTCTCTGTCACTGTTATTGTCTGATGGTGTGCAGTGGGTAGTACTGCTGTATGTCCATCGGATAAGGTTGTTACCACAGGACTGAGGCTGCACCACGTGGAGAGTATCTGGTTGGATATGGCAATGGCGATCTGACATGTACTGTAAAACAGCAGACTTAAAAATCAGTATGGCTTAATACCATTACAGAATGTGTACAAACTCTTAAAGGCAGAGGCAAACCAGAGGGCAGAGGGGCAAACCAGGCATTTGCTCCAACTATTGGTCTGTCTCCTCAATATAATGACTCTGGTACTTCTCCTATAGAGTTCTATTCAGGATTCTCTAAGTGGTCTGTCTCCTCTGTATAATGTCTACTTCTCCCATAGAATGCACTACCACTGACCGGACCTGGTATGTCCACCTCTTCTTAAAGGCATACTACTTAACCACCTCACATCAGCGGTGTATGGTACAGTACATGCCAGATCTAGCAGGTTCAGAATCCGAATAAGACACGAGAATTAAGAAGTAACTTTGCGCATACAAGGAATTTAGCATGGTGTAGTATGTGCAGCTAAGTTAAAAGGGAAAATAAGATACTAGAGTATAAAGATATATTATTAAATAGTTATAGTATTAAATAGAATTCAAAATGATAGGATAGAATAAGAACGATGAAGAGAAAGAAAAATACGCCCCCAGTCATTGTAATGGAGAGCCCCCCCACACACACACTAGTGTATGACGTGCGGCCATGTGCTGGCCTCCGCTACATCTCACGCCTCTGTTCTATTTTAGAGCATTGTCGCAGCCTGACTTCCATAAAAAGCTTTCTTCAGTGGAACAAGGTGTTGTGTACTTTGTTGGGACATCTGTTTTTATGCAGTACGCACATGGTCTTTCCTGCAGTGCCTTGGCAAATGCATTTTGCTTTATTAGGCCGTTAGTTTGATACTGGTTTTCAAATGTTTGATGTCACTTCCCACTGATTTCATGCATACAATGAAAGCTCTAGTAGTCGAGTGACTCCCACAGGTATTTCCCACTAGGAAATCTATTAAAACATATATTAACAACTTTTAAAACATACGCATTTATGTTCAGTAAACTGTTTAGGGTGGGATATTGAGAATGTTTTGAGGATTATTTTACTATAGTTGGTGTTAACAGGTGCTTCATTAAGTAGAGCAATTAATGGTTAACATGAGTTGGTGGCCTTAGTGTGAGCCAGACAGGCCTGACCTGAGAATGACAAACTAGTATTTCTCTGCATTATATTTGTTCAGTATATTTACTTTTCTTTCTCTCTCCCTCTGTATGTGTGTGTGTGTTTCTATGTATGTTGATTCTGACTTAGCAGCAGTCACCTGATACTATTCCTGGACCCAGTACTGGGCCTACTGTACACAAGGTAAAACACACACACACACACACACATACAGTATGATGTCATTGTGTGTAAAGTGACAGTATTGCTTGTTTAGCCTCAATACAGGTGACATCATTATTGCTAACCTGGATGTTGCGCCAACATTTGAATGCACCCTAATAAAAAGTGTCACTACAATATTCTATAACTCATTTCAAATGCCAGTTAACAATTGTGTAAAAACAAAAACAACAAAAAACCAATATATATATATATATATAGCTGTTGAAATGAATCAGGATATCCTCTTTATCTGAGCAAGGAAAGAATGGACACATGATTCAGCATAATGTTTTTGGGGTTACATTTTAGATAAGTGAAATAGCACAGTACAGTAATAAAAATATTTAGGTTATCCTGCTAGTCCTTTAATCATAACAGCTCATATTAGTTTAGTATTAGTTTAGGGCAATCTGCTTCTTAAAGCATTGTGATATTGATATTAATTAATAGTGTGTGTGTGTGTGTGTGTGTGTGTGACTCAGTCTTGCTCCCAGAGTTTTCCATGCGCTGGTCGGGCTGTGAGAAATGCTTTCCTTTCTCATGGACCATACCCAGCTAAAGACAAGATACACCTTGCTAGGATAATACGGTATGGTGTTTATTTGTATGTGTATGCGTGTGTGTGTGTGTGTGTGTGTGTGTGTGTATGTGTGTGTGTGCGTGTGTGCGCGTGTGTGTCCGTGTGTGTGTGTGCGAGTTGAATCAATATGTCTCCTTGATCAGCCAATCAGAAACATGCTTGACTGATCAAGTTGTGTCTATCAAACATTACAAGTAGTTCAATAGCAATGCACTTTGTGTCTCTAAAACAAACAAACACACACACACACACACGTACCTTAATACAAAACACCTCAATACAAAGCATGTCCCTAATGAATTATTAAAGATGTCATAAGAAGCTTTACACAAATACATATTGTGCACTATATGATCTCAGACACACACACACACACACACACGCACATGTGCGCACACCCATACAAACACAATATAAACATGTGCACTAGTAGCTCATCCTGAGGCAAGGCAGGCGGAAAGCATTGAGTGTTTCAGGGGAAAAGGCTTGCGGAGAACTAATGAATAATCAATTGTTATTGATGTGATACAAAAGATGGTCTTCTGCTGGAGAATGAGGTGTGTGTGTGTGTGTGTGTGTGTGTGGATCTTTATTGACAGAGTTAATTTGGATTAGAGCTACTGTAGGTAAGTGTCTGTGTCTTGATACTGTGTGTGTGTGCGTGTGTGTTAACAGGCGAAGCTATGTGGGTGTGGAGCTGGTGCAGTGGCTATGTGAGCAGTGTGTGTATGTGCGCTGTCGGACTGCTGCCGTGCGCGTCTGGCAGGTGCTGCTGGAACTGGGAGTCCTTCTGTCTGGTAAATAGAAACGTGCACGCACACACACACACACACACACACACAGACATGGTAAGGTCAAATGGTAGACAAAGCTGCTCTTAACCTATTTATGCAGGAGGTAACATTACACAGCCATAAATAATGTCTTAAATTAAATAAGACCCTTGTACTATAAAATTCCACAGATTATTATATGATTTTGAATCCTCATTCGGTAATACATTTATGACCTTGAACACAATAAACATGTAATACACAAGAATCATTTTTGAGGGGTTGAATAACCACAACAAAAACCTGAAGTTAAACTTACGTCATGCTTAAGGACCATTGTTTTGACTGGGACTGTGATGGTTAGAGATAAAGATATATGAATTCTACCTTTATTTGCTTATTTTAATGAGGTCACTGGATATGGGCTTTGGTGTCATGTTCTACACTGTTTAGCATTTACCAGTGATTCTGTCCAGCAATAACACTGTTTATTTTAATGCCAGGCGACATGTGAGATAATGCTTATTATTATTACAACATTTCTGTGTTTACAAAAGTCTTATTACATGAAAAAGTGCAGCGTCTTCTCCACAGTGGACCAGCGGGTGGTGTTTGCGGACTCCAACTCCTACTACCAGTTCAGTTTCGAGGAGTGTGACTCCGCCTCCTGCGAGTTCCGCTCTGATGAGGGGGAGTGGCCAGAGGCCGTCAGGCTCCTCCTGCAGCTCGCTCCTTATGTCCAGTTCCGCTCCGGGGGTGGGGCCAATAGCCCGTGAGTAGAACTGTGTGCGTGCGTATGTGTGTGTGTGTGTGTGTGTGTGTGTGTGTGTGTGTGTCTTAACAAACAGTTAAATCTGGCCACCTCTGCCAGTAGGTAGACGTCTAGACTACTGGATCACTTGATAAATAGACAAGACTGTTGAATTTCCCCTAAGCATCATAATTAGAGAACTTGTCATGCCATCCTGTTCAGTAACTCTAGACTCATCATTGCTGTGTGTTCAGTGTGTGTTAAGAGTATACTGGGGGATCTGTACGTACCTACAAGCACACTTACGCACAGAAGAGTTTGCCTACAATCCCAGTGATGGGTTTAATCTGTGAGTTAATGTATGTTAAATCCACAATCTCTTTGGGTGAGCTCTAAGAA
>JAODUG010089520.1:10000-12072 GCA_027564795.1 Aphredoderus sayanus
TCTCCTACTGTGTGAATGAATGAAATACAGAAAACAGCATAATGTTGTTTAATGGATACTGTATCATCTTTTACTTCAACTATCTGTGGAATATGTTGCTAAGTGCAGTGAATGTTAGCATGAGCAGAGCATGACACATAAGCCAGCACCTAATACCCGTTGCGAATGGACGTCATAATGTGGCATGTTTCCCCCTCTCTGTCGTCAGATTTGAGCGCACATAAGACATCTGCAGAGTCACACATAGTTGAATGTTTATCACGTTCATACAGCGCGCACACACACACACACACACACACACGATCAACCATACAAGTGCGTACAGGAACACTGCACACAGACGTACCAGGCGTAGTTGTACAGCGCACGCATTATCAGTGCACACGGAGAATTAGTCCTTTTTAGATGTCTTTCTTTAATGTGCAGGCAGTGCTTGTGCAGTCTCCCTAATGTGGGTGGTAATAACGGCTGTGTTATGTGATCTAAGAGTTTTTATATAGTGAAAAGGGTGAGATTGTGTGTGTGTGTGTGTGCGAGCATGACTGTCTTGGTCTTTCTCTGTGTGTTCACTTGTGCCAGCGTAGGTGTGCACATTATGGCTGAGTCTTATAATTATCTGTTTCAGTGTGTGCGTGCGTGTGTGTGTGCTGACAGGCTGACTCAGTGAACAGTTGTGTATTATCTCGCTCTGCACTTACACCTGAGGGTGGGGATGTGGAGCGACCGCGGCTCGTCTCATGATATGTTGTGCCGCGTGTGTGTGTGTGTGTGTGTGTCCGTCCATCTGTCCGTGTGCCTTTGGCTGTGCGTCATCAGCGTGGAGGGTTTAACAGCCAGGCTCTTGGGATTTATTGAGCCAACAATCATGAACATTTTTCATATAAATCAAAGTCTGCTGTCTTTCTCAAATTGCCTGTGAACTTTCACCCTTTGTTTAACTCTCCCTTGTTGCCCCCACCCTCCCCCAAGCTTGCAGTATTTCACATTTTATTTGATTATCTATTCATTTCTAAAGGGTATGCTCCTGTCGTGAGACAACTATGATATGTGTCCTAAATATATGTGTTTTACTTGCTCAGTTTAAAACTTTTATATTGGCCCACCTTCAATGTAAGATGTCTTAAAAGGTGTTCTCCAAAAATAATGTATTATTATCATTATTATACACAAATTTATACTGCTTAATGGGATTTCAGGGAGATTGGATGTTGGATATTGCAATGGCTAAACACAGTAATGTGTGTTTGTTTACTGTATATTATGTATATATTTATTTGGCCTAATTAGGCTAAATTCATTGCTTCCATATTAATCTCAGATGATTGAACTATTGCTATTTGTGCAATCATAACACTACTTTTAGTAGGTTGTCATGGTGACCTTTTATATAGAAATGCTCTTGCAAATGATGCAGGCTGTTTCCATAGAAATAGATGTACTGCTGGTTGCAATTCTGCCTTCCACTAAACTCAGAGAAAGACATGTACAGTACATGTTTGACTGGCCTGTACAAAGATTAATGCACCACAAGGGATTAAACAATAGAGGACTTTCACAAGATGCCATCATGCCCCACTGTTATGTTGTATGAAACAATATAACATTCATGTGTTGTTTCAGTTACAGCTTTGTGTGTGTGTGTGTGTGTGTGTGTGTGTGTGTGTGTGCGTGCGTGCATGTGTGTGTGTGTGTGTGTGTGTGTGTGTGTGTGTGTGTTTTGACATACAAGGATGTTTCTCTTACCATTTCCAGTAATCATTCCTATCATACAGGACCTATCATACAGATGTCATTTGACATGCACACACACTGTTAAGAACAGGAAGGGAACAGAGAGTGCTTCCTTTTGGATTTCCACGAGGCCCACCTTTCCCCTGTACATTACGTCATAGTGTGTGCATGTGTGTGTTTTTCCAGATCTTGTATGTTCTGTGGTCTGACAATTATCTTAACTAATTGTGACTTGGGGAATGTCCTGTCACAGAGAGAGACAGAGGGGGGGGGTTACTGTACCTTGACCTTCGTCCAGCTTGAGAAAGTGAAATGTGTGTTTCCACCACTGACGTGGAGGG
>JAODUG010089531.1:0-12071 GCA_027564795.1 Aphredoderus sayanus
TTAGATAGATAGCTAGTGGTTCTAATTACTACCTGTGTTCTTCTCCAACTCCAGGGTTTCACATTTACCCCTTGGTGTCTAGACTACTGGGTTGATGCTGCCAACCCCAATCTGGCTGTTCTCTCCATCGGAGATACTGGTGGACAGGTGACATGAATGGAAAGAATCAAGGCCGTAGTCATAATATATATTGGGGGACACACTTCCCCCCAATATTCAGCTGTGCTCAAAATGCCCCCCCAATATTATTATATAAAAAATATAAATATATAAAAATGTGCTATGCCGACAGATTTGGTTCGCCCCAATGTTGACTCCATGGCTACGGCCTTGGAAAGAATTCAGCAGAGTCAAAGGAGTAATAGGAAGCTACCAGTTTGTGCAATGTTCTGCAACGTGTGTGTGTGTGTGTGTGTGTGTGTGTGTGTGTGTGTGTGTGTGTGTGTGCGCGCATGCAGGTCAGTGGGATTTGTTTCACATCAGCCCAAATTTCTCTTTTTGAGAGGTTCAGGACTGGGTCCAGCTCATCTGACATCATCAAGTGGGCGGAGCTAATCCAAGGAAAGCACCATTGCTGTTATGTGCTTACGCAGCAGGCACACACACCGGCCTGGGTAAGGCGAGGTGGGATTTATCTTTTGTTATCATTATTTTATTATTAATAACCCTTGTGATGTCCTTGAAAATATTGTATTTGGCCACTCGGTGGCGCCATCTGATCTTTAATTCTTTAATTGTCATTGCTGTGTGTATTTATTTATTTATTAATTAGTTCTTTATGACTGTGTGTTGTTTTATGTGCCTTTTAACCCTCCTGTTGTCCTCGCCTTTCAAACACACACCTTGTTGTGCCAGCAGTGCACATCATATGTCTGTAAGCTGTAGAATTAGGTTTAGTGCCTTTAGCTAGTGATTTGGATCATTTTTACCCGAAGGACATCACAACCTTTATATAACCACGAGAGGCGTTTGAGATTAAACATCTCTTTTTCAAGAGCATCCTGGCCACCAGTGTCTTGAATTATATGCTGGCTGATGAGGAGCAGGAAGGTCTTGGATGTGAGGGGTTAAATGGGAGAACTTTGTTCGTTGAATTTCAGATGTGCTGTGGCATTTGGTTAGGGTTAGGTTAGAGAAGAGTTATTTTGCAGGCCATTATTGCGGGTTTATCCTCCCATTGTTCTTGGGTCAAAATGGATAGGTTAATAATTAAAAAATATATTTAATATTTAGTATTAAACCTCCTGTTGTCCTAGGGTTGAACCACAAGGCTTTCTTTTGCGGGTCACTTTGACCCCAGGGTGACAGTAGGGTTAAGAGTCTGGTAGCAGAGTGTGGTTGTACAGTTAGCAGAGGGTTGCAGTGGACTAGGCAGGACAGTACTACAGCTTGGACCAGGAGCTGTGTTGCGTCTCTTGTGAGGAACGGTATAATCCTTCTGATGTTGTAGAACGAGAACAAGACTGTTGCAGCAATGTTGGCTGCACAGGACTGTTGGTTGTCCAGATTGACTACAAGGAGAGGAGCTGCTCTCAAGGGTTCTCCACTTGATGACAGTACTTTGCCCGGAGGTACAGTAGCATGGTCTTTTCTAGGTTGAGTTTGAGGTGATGTGCACTGATGTCAGTGAGACATTCTGAGATGGAATATGCATATCGGATGGAGGAAAAGAGAGGTAGAGTTGAGTGTCATCAGCATAGCAGTGCCAGAAAAATCCGTATACACACACAGAGACCATGGTGTAATACAAATACACAACAACAAACCTACTTACACACACATCTCAAATCTGCTGTTTGTCTCACTCTGCATTGTTTTCTAATACACAACTATGTGATAATCAGCATCCAGGGACCTTACACTTAATGTGTGTCTTGTATTGGCAATATATCATTCTAAACCTCCTCCAGTTGCATCAGTGACTACCTTCTAAGAATACATAACTATTATGTAAAAAGTGAATGACATCTCATTACTTTAGAGTATATAAACACAATGTCAGAACAGTATTACGCGGGTGCACTCTCAGATTGGCTAAAGGGTCCGGCCCCATATGTTTTGATGATGAATATCTAAACTAATCTCACACACATGGATACGCACACTGTCAATAATGACACTAGTTTGACAAACACACATATATGCCATATGTGGACTGACAGCCCTTGGCAGCAGTCAGTCGCTAGCTTAGTCACTACTGCCAGTGTGCAATGTCTACTGCAACAATGTGGAAATGCCAGGTCGCTGACACGCGCACACACACACACACACACACACACACAGACACGTACACATACAGTACACACACGCTCACACACAAAGTACTGAGTCACCCTGTGCAGCAGGGCCAATTCTAGCAGCCTGGGTAATGAAGGGGGCGTTGAGTTGTATCTGTATTGCATCATTTGGAAATAGTCCCTGTGCGTGGAGCCGAGATGTTTTGATACAGATTCAGCAGCTACAATGGCTCCCAGGCTGGCTGGGCTGAAGGGGGAATCCTGGCGTGGAGGAGGATAACAACAATGAGTTCATAAATAAACTCAATAAGCGGGGGATGCGAAGAAAAACCCCCAAGAGAAATGCCAATAGAGGAGTTGACACCACAACAATAAATAGACCTGCTAATTGAACTTGTACACCCTGCGTGCGTGTGTTTGAAACAGGCAGATATCAAGACACAGAGAGAGGAAGAGGACGTGAGCTTTCCCTTTGTGAAATGGGAAATGTGCTCCAGAAACAAACCAAGAATGTGTGCGTACCTCTCAAGGGCTCACCTTGTTATTTTGAAGCTGCCCACCCTGCAGTATGAGAGGGCTGTTTACCATTAGCCATGGCTGGTTACCCAGGCCTTCCAGACCTTCGGGCTCATGTAGGCCACGAGAGGGGGAAGGAAATTGGGGTTGACACAGGACTATCTGGAATGAGATGCTGTATGAGATGCTGTGGGCGAAGTTTGCGTGGGTGTATGCAGTTAATATAACCACATATGATGAAAGCATTTGGTAGGAGCAGCAGTGTGTAAGATAATAGTGTTACTTTGTTAGAAGATGAGTGTATTCATACAGAAATCGGACAAAATGAATAATAGTGTCGGTTTGTGTGCGAGAAAGAGTGAGAGAGAGATTTGTTAACCCCTAGTGACTCGTGAGCTGATGCTATTGAATCATATTGATGTATTTATTCGGTTTTATTCGGCTGAGAAAATGTCTTATATATATCAAAGGTAATAAGAATTAGCTCACCCTAATATTCAGCTCGTTGACCTTTAAGTGTGCCAAATGACATTTTATAACTCCCTAATACTTATTTGAGTAAACTTAGCGCTTAAGCAGCTTCCAGTGGAGATTTGTGGCCTCCAATTGGGCCATTCTCCATCAACGTTTTAATTGAGATAGATGGCAATGTGAGATCCATTACGCCTCCTGCAATGCCACTGAGAGCAAATCAAATAGATTTTTATTAGGTCTAATTTTTGCCACAGCGAATGCCTGCGGTTTATTTTGTTTTCTCCTATCCAGAGGTCGTTTCACTTTCCATTCAGTATTTTAAATACAGTAAGTATAATTCCTACATAATTCCTGTATTTAAAGTATTTTGGTTTCAAAACGGAGTCATGTTGTGATTTTAAAATATAACGGATAAACTGTGTCATTCCTATCTTACACCTTGATATGGTTGAAGTGGTGGTTGGCATAACCAAGCAGTAATTTCTGTAGCCATACTCACACTGAAGCAATCATGTACTGATATGCTACTGTGCTTCACTTGAAATGAAGTGATTACTGTGTTGAAATAGAATCTACAAGATGTTTTTATGCTGATAGAGGGCAAGGGGATTAATGTGTCTAGGTATAAGTTTATCAATATTGTGAATAAGGGAAATTGTATGTTTCCCAGCCAGTAAATAATATACCTCTGCAAATTTGTAATTTAGTTCAAGTCGCCGATGCTGGGGAAGGATTGGTGATATTTAAACTCATCAAAACAAAAACACCTTTCCCTTCAATGCCATACTGGTCAGAGAGCACATATGACAACCAAACAACAAGGTGTACTGTAGTTCTTTTGCTCATCAGCATATACGGTATATTGTTCCTGTTTCCTGCAGTACGGTTTCTAGGCCCATTGAATGCCTTTGCGTCGTGCAGCATCAGCCCACAGAACAGCCTTGTGGTCGCCTGGAGGGAGAGCGAGGGCAGAGCTCTGCAGGCCACCTCCTTCGGCACGCTGAGGGGAGTGGCAGACCTGGACTACCACCCTGGGCCTAATCTGATTGGTGGGTAGGGGGAAACGAACGCACAGTACTTTCCCATACTTTAACACAGGATATAAACATCGGTAGGTCGCCGGCGCTAGCCCGAGCCCGCAAGCTAACTCCATACCTTCTGATTGGCTGCAGCCACGGCAGGAGTGGACCACCAGGTCTTACTGTGGAACCCCTACCTGACCTCTAAGCCTGTGGCCGTGCTCAGGGGACACATGCACTCTGTTGTTGCCCTGCGCTTCGTACAGTCTAAGAACCAGCTGCTCAGCTTCTCCAGGGACAAGGTAGGACTCTGTGTGTGTGTGTGTGTATAAATATATATAGCTTTAGTGCGTATGTCAGTAGTTCAACAGTTCATACATCTCAACCATTCTGTTATAAAGCATGTCATCAAGACTAGCTAAGTTCTACATTTACAACATAGCCTACAATATCTAATGTACACCATCGTTCCTGGGAGTCACTGCTAGGAGCCCAAGTGCTAATAATGAATTTCTAAAACGTATAATTTTCATGTGCACACATGCACACACACACACACTGTGCTGCGTCTCCAGGTGCTGTGTGTGTGGGACGTGTCCAGCCATGAGTGCACTCAGAGTGTGACCGGCGTGTTCCCCCACAGCCAGCAGGAGGCGCCCACACTGCTGCTCCTCCACGAGGAGCGCCAGCACCTCCTGCTCTGCTCCAGCAGTCTGTTGCTCCTGCTGGAGGAGCAGGCCAAGAGGGAGGAGAGGAGGCCTGCCAGTCACCAGCACCCTGTCACCTGCGTGCTCTATAACAGCTTCTACAGACAGGTCTGTCTGCCTGTCTGTCTGCCTGTCTGTCTGCCTGTCTGTGTTCTCTGTCTGTGGGTTTGTGTGTCTGTCTGTCTGTCTGTCTGTCTGACTGTGTTATCTGTCTGTGGGTTTGTGTGTCTGTCTGTCTGTCTGTCTGTCTGACTGACTGTGTTATCTGTCTGTGGGTTTGTGTGTCTGTCTGTCTGTCTGTCTGTCTGACTGAGTTATCTGTCTGTGGGTTTGTGTGTCTGTCTGTCTGTGGGTTTATGTGTCTCTGTCTGTGGGTTTGTGTGTCTGTCTGTCTGTGTCTGTCTGACGTTTTTGTATTGCTTTATTTAAACACACTATACTGTACATCTATATTTCTTAAGATGGCAATATATAAGACATAATGTAAATGTTCTTTGATGTAAATTGCCCCTGTGACGCTATTCTCCCTAACCATGCTTGATTGAGTTTCTCTGCAGAACCACTCATTTATTTCCTTTTTATATTACTTATTTATTTTTGGTGTTTATTCCCACCTGAAGCACCTGCAGCCAAATATTTTCTTTTTCGGCGGCAAAGCCTTAAAATTAGCTGAAACCGAGCGTGGAGAATAGTTTGGTTACAGGAGAAATGCTAATGGAATACATAAATAGAATGAATCAGCCTCCATGGCAGGATTAAATATACAAACAATTTTAGATGCTTCATATCCTCTCTCTCTCTCTCTCTCTCTCTCTCTCTCTCTCTCTCTCTCTCTCTCACCAGGTGGTCAGTAGTGACACGGCCTCCACAGTTGTTTGCTGGATGGCTGAAACAGGTCGGAGGGTCAAGCAGTTTGATGGTTGCCATGGCAAGGCTGAGATCTCCGCAATGGCTCTGAACTTCACACAGACCCGCCTGTTTACTGCGGGCACCAACGGCGAGATCAAGGTGGACACACACTCAAGTGTGTGTGTGTGTGTCATAGATTTCATATACTTAAAAAGTTCTGAACCTAACTATGCTAAACAGGTGAAATGCATTACCTATGGCTATACGTGTTTTTTAAAATGGTGGTGCTTACGTGGTCTCACAGAAATGTTTTATTTTATTTCCAGAATTGTTTTTCGTTTGTTTTAATGTTCCATGCTGTCAGACACAGGCTGTCCTCAAGTCACTACTACCTCCTGTTGTGCTCCTATTGTGCTGTTCCTGGCCTGTCTTTGTCTAACTCTGTTTATTTGTGTCTGTGTGTGTCTGGTAGCCTGGGTTAATGTTGCTTCTGCAATTCGGTATTTCATTCTCTGCTCTGTTAAAGTGGGTGACTTGTTACATCGTAAATGTGTATCCACCTGTACAGGACTTTGGCTAGCGCTCCATTGGCCCATGTTAGTCAATTTCTTACCAAAGGATTCTCTAGGCTTCTCTGTTTGTGCAGGCGTGAAAAGGTGTCTTACATAAACTATGTTTGACTTGTACTTGTATTGGCTTCAGGACGGTCTACCGTACAAGGCTGTTTTCCCCCCCATTCTGTTCCCCCCCTAGACGAACGTACACCTGAACATTTGCTGCCTAATTTAGTTTTGGTTGAGATTTCAGCCGTGTGCTCTTGAGTGTGGCTACAGTATATGTATAATTAATCTTCAGCCAAAATGCTGTTATGGCCCTCTGGCCCCAATCCCCCCAAAGTTGTTCTCAGTGCTTTGTAGAGTGAGGGGTGAGGCACAGTAAATCACATTACTTCAACAAATCTATTCCATGTTTTTTTTTTCTTCAGGATGTACTTCTATAAAACTAGCCCTGATGTGAAGTATACATGGAACCAATGTTACAGGGACACTCCTATACAATGTGTCCCAAATTAGCATGCACTCCAGAAGTGTGTGACATTGATCGCAGGCATGTGCAACTTCATTCACAGTTGTGTTTCTAACATAAACATCTGGAGTTCTGGGGAACTGTAATGCAATCAATAATTACACCTTAAATGTACTTTAAGCATGAACCTCTTGAAGTGCAAAGTATTTTAATGCAATATTGACACGAATAATTCTCCTTTATCTTTTGAAACACTAAAAAGGTTTCTCCAGTCTTAAACTGTAACCCTGAATTCACACGGACACCAAACAACGAGGGAGACAAGGCAGCCAGCTGCCATTCATTTTCAATGAGACGAGACAAGTGGCAGTTGCAAGCCAAATAGGTGGGACGAATATATGGTGAAAATATTGAGCATTGCAACAAGGAAACTATGTGAATGGGAGTGAATGCAGGGCAACACGCATTGCTGAAACAAATGATCAAACAAAAATAGCCTTAAGCCAGGAATGTCCATAAGCGGTAATGTTTCCCTTTTTTGCCATCCGTGTGAATGCAGCGGCAGATGGTTTGTTGACTGTTCTTCTCCATTAGTGCCAGGTGTGTGCTCTGATATTAACTGTGATGTGTATATATGTGTGTGTGTGTGAGAGAATTAGGTGTGGGATTTCAGTGGCCACTGTCATTACAAACTGAATGCAGGCCGAGGCCAGGCTGTACAGATCTCCCAGATCCTACCGCTTCAGAGAACCATACTTGTGATGGGTTGGGACAGGTCAGTAAGTCTGTTGTAAATAATGCTTTATTTACAGCAAATACAGGTTCTCTAAGGGATATTGCCCTATGAACATGAATACATACAAATAAAACATGAAATCTAAGGAACTGGGAAACCAGTTTTAGAATTAATACTGATCTGAACAAGGCCACAAGCCAAAGCGCTGCTCTGTTGCACACAAAGTCCCCCTAGAGTGTGTGTGTGTGTGTGTCTGTGCGTGTGTGCGTGTGTGTTAGATTTTCATCTCATGTACTCAAACCGATTATCATATCACATTTATTTAGATTAACTAAACTGTACAATATTATTCTCTATGAGGTTATCATATAATCAAACACAATATGGATTATAGGGGAATTCAATTGTATATACTGTGTACTGTATATACACAATATACAGTAAATAACTAATTGAATACTGGTGTTATTTTATGGCTCAAATCTATCACTTCTCGCCTACTTCATAGGGCACAATGTGTATTTTGTTCTAATATATTCTGTATATATAATTGAAATTCCCATTATCCTGCATTACACGCTGGATCAAAAACATCAACATCGTGCTGGGAGACATATTCTTCTCTTTGATGCATCTATCACAACATACAATTTGTTGGAGGCTCTTATCCAAAGTGCCTTTCAGTCTCATAGGCCTAGTGAGATAGAAAATTGCTAACCCCTGGTACCCACATTGCAAATGACTGAAAGACTGAGAGAGAAAACCTCAATAGCTTTCATGTTGCTTTTGAGTTTAAATAAACACAATGGAGATCAGCTGTTAATTTAATATTTTGCTTGAGGAGATGGAACAAAAATGGAAAATAAATAAATGGCTACTTTGTCATTTCAAGTTTGTAATTGTTCTAGAAAGCTATCATTTCTGTCATTTGTACTCTCTCTCTGTCCCTCTATCTAGGATGTTAACAGTTTTCCGTCCACACACCTCCACATTCTTTGTAGAGCCATCAGAATGGAAGGGTGGGGTCCAGCACAGGGATTATGTGCTCTGCGCTGCCTTCCAGCCCCCCCACACACTGGTCACAGGTGAGAATAGAGTGAGAGAGACGGAGAGTAATATGTGGTCTTTGAAATACCGCGTCGTTTTTTGTCAGGGAAGCATCCAATGTCACATTGATGGCATTGATGCTGTACACATACTGTAAGCAACTGTGTTTGTTCTCAAAGTGCAGATAGCAACAGAGAATTGCAAGTCAAATGAAAACAATTTAGATCCAGTTATCTGGTGACTAAAAAACTATGCTACTCTGTTTGTTTGTGTGTTAGGCTCATTGTGTTGGCAGTTTTGTGTAGATCACACTTTTTAATATAATGTTTTGTCTAGATTGATTAACATCCCCAAAGGATGTGGGGTCTCTTTCTGCATTTGGTTTTGAACTGGCAACCCCCAATGTCACAATGTCATTCACATAACCGTAAAATTACATGCTGTAGCTATTTTGGTCCCAATCTATGACAAATAACTTACAGTAGTATATGTAGTATTTTGGCCACATATTAAAATATTGAGCAGAAGGCCTTTAAATGGCTTTCTAAAAGACATTGGCCCTGGAGTGGGGAGTGATAAATGGATGGGTGTGCTGGTTATTGAAGCTGTGGAACATATGGTGTGGAAGGAATCTTGAATGACACACTTCAGAGGGCTCTTTATGAACATATCCATCTCTTCATCTTGTTTATGTTTTTACCCCTGCATTTCTATTAATCCTGATCTTTTAAGCTTCAACTTCAACAATTGCTTTTAAATATATTTGGTTTTGTGGTGTTAAAATAAATACATCTCTCATGTGCTGGTGAACAGCTTTATATTGTGGACATATTGCTTAACAATTATAATTTGCTAATTTTCTTTTAGTTTTTTTATTAAATGAATTGCGTTTCCAGTTTATTTTATTTTTGACCCCATAAAACCACCTTTTATACTTCACTCAGGCATAACAATATTGCTTAATTCCAACAACCCTATGTATATGTGTACATTTACCGCAGCAACCAGATTCGCTAAGCTTTGAATCTTGGTTTAGACCTAAATATATGTAGACAATTGTATCAGTACTTTGGAAAATAGCACATTGAGATGCTAATTTGTAGGAACTAATAGCTTAGCAGATAAGCTATATTGAGGCAGATGATGAAACATAACAGCGCAAATGATTAAAAATGAGCACAAATGTAAAATAGTCAATTATTCTAATTTACATAGTGTATATTCTCATTACTTTAGCAATTACACTTTCACAAATTAGTGACAAAACTTCCAATTATGATGAGACAACCTACAATACTACTTGATTGCTTTGTACTTGTTTTAAAACATTTAGGTTCCCAGATAATTGCATACTTGTCAGAAGAAACAAGACGAGGAAAGAAGATGAGAAATTAGAGGTTTAATTTACTGCATTAACTATGGTGGACGATGTAACAAACCTTATCAAATCCATACAATATAATTACATTTTTACTAAATTGGCAACTATTACTCTCTTATATTTCACATATACTGTATGTGTGTGTATCAGTGTAAAATATGTTAGCGGTGTGTAATATGTAAATTCAAGTTCTGTTGCTCACAGATACTTGCATGAGCTTGAATATGTATGTATGTCTGTCTGCGTGCGTGCGTGCGTGCACGCTCAGGTTTCAAACTGCTCACCACTTTGCTGTTGTGGTGGAGTTCTCCTCATCAATATTCACTCTTTCAAAAAAAGGTTCTGCTTGGTTTCTCCCTCCCTCTCTCATGCACGTACTCCTGCTCTGCAGGGTGCCGCAGGCAGGGGTCCCCTCCATCTCCCTTCTGAAAACTCTCTGCCCCACCTTCCCCTGGCCTTTAATCCGTGGCTGAACACCTTCCAAGTGACTGACTGCTGACTCATTTGAACTTTGACAGACAGCCAAAGAATGTGAACAAAATAAGAGCAAACGCACTTTCCCGTGGAAAATGTTGCTCTGAATAAAATTTTGCGAAACCGTGGGTGGTTTTGTAGCTATTAGACCGTACTATTTCTGTGGATGCACACATTTCTTAGTGTGAATTAATGTGTTTATGCTGTGTGTGTTGGGGGTTATGACTTGGAAGCATGGAGCATGAGAGAAAGTTACGGTCATGTTAAAATGAGCTTTTACCATATGGAGTATAGAGACATTTGATGTTAGTGGCAGTACAGTATGTGGATGAGTCTATATCCTGGTCTCGGCACATAGGGCAGTGCTAGTGAAATAACTTAGCCCTGTGGGCATCATGAATAATGCAACAAACAGATGTGGAGGTATACTGTATTTTTTTGAGAGTGTTGTCATTCAGGGTTACCATGCTTCATCAACACTTGTTCTAGAGAATGTTTGCTGAGCTAAACACTATTGCTGTACACTAATCTCTGTGAAAACTGTTTAAAAATTAAAAAGGTTTTTGGAAATGTTTGATATTCCTATAAATAAATAAAGTTTGGTAGAACAATACTTATTGTTTCCCATTGTAAACTGTTGACACAAGTGCAATAAAGCAAAGCACAATTTAAATAGTGAAAAATAGGGTCTATCATGCGTACATCATTAGTTTCCATTTCTTCTTTGTGTGTGCAGGTAGCTATGACGGAGAAATAATAGTGTGGAACAACAGCACAGAGGCTGCTTTGAGGAAACTACGAACACACTGTAAACATGGAGAAGACCAGACCCAGCAAGGTGTCATAGACATACACACATACTGTTCACCTGCTTAATTTTGCATGCAAGTTGCTGTGTTTCTCATCATCTAGTTCACGTGCAGTGTTCTGAAATAATAAATTTGTTTAAATATTGATGTGATTATTTAGGTCATCACATTACATGTCTGCCTGATTTGAATGAAGAACAGCAGGCAGAGAGCCTTGATGGCATCACCAGGCTGTTTTTTATACCGGGTCGCGCCTCTGTGGCTGCAGCAACAGGTCAATGACCACTAGAAGCACGCACTCACGCACGCACGTATGCCCCCATGCTCGCACACACACACACACACACACACACACACACACACACACACACACACACACACACACACACACACACACACACACTCACACACACACACCAGTGTTCTGCTAAGACCATAAGGAGGGATCTTTCCAAACACAGTACCAGCAGTAATTACACTCCAGCTGTCTATTTTGATCTGTTTCTCAATTAAAATCCTGTTGCCACATGTTTTACCATTGTGGTATGAAAAGAGCTGCCAGGCTTTAATATTTTTCATAACAAAGTCTGTATAAATTGTTTAGAGTTTTCTTTTGAGACCAAGGCCTAGTAAAATATAAAACTAGAATTCTTGTGATATTATAATTTTGGCGCAGTGTTACACAGCACTAAAACATGCATACAGAACCTCATATGTGTTTGCTTATCTGTTGTAGGCTATTCTAAGCATGCAAAGATACAATAGATACACATATAATGCTTGTGTGTGTGTGTGT
>JAODUG010089541.1:0-12070 GCA_027564795.1 Aphredoderus sayanus
GTCAAAAAAAACTCACTGCCCCCTCTCTTTCCTTTATGCTCAACCCCCCCCCCCCCCTCTCTCTCTCTCTCTCTCTCTCTCTCTCCCTCTCTCTCTCTCTCTCTCTCTCTCTCATTCCCCCCTCTCCCTCCTCCCTCCATGCTGACATTAGGTATGTATGTGTACATGTATCAAGGGAGGAATTATAGAAGAGGGCTTGATTGATCGAAAGCTAATAAGTTCCCCACACATGCATACAGTGTGCACACGCACACATTGACCTCTAGTGTGCATATACTGTAGGACTGCCAGCTAGAAAGCAATTTTAATATGAATCCGTGTGTGTCTGACCTAGCAGACAAAACAAATATCCAGTAGATTTGCTTTTGTGTGACCATTCATTACTAATAACATCAGTATGGATTCCTTTGCTTGTGTGCGTGTGTGCATGTGCTTGTGGGTGTGCGTGCGTGTCTGTAAATGTACAAAAGTAAAAATCTGTTGGCCACCAAGTACACAGACTGTCCACCCATATTCTATGCCGATACCAGACATACCGAATGCTACAGTAGTACCACCAGTAGTCATAACCAAAAGAATACCATGGGGAAAAACAGAGATTCTCTTAAATTCTCTGTGGTGCTATGAATTAGGGGTTGTCATTGTTAGCAAAGACATAAACCCCACAGTCTGGTACTGTGCTGTACTGTATGTATGGTGGAGGCCATTTGTAAAGATTGGAACCAGTGCTTGTTTTGTTTGAGGAAAGTGTCACATTTTCACATTGACAAAACCATTTTGACCACATTATTCTGTGTTTTTATTCAATAAAAGCTGGCTCCATTTTAAATGATGACACTCACCCTGTGCACAGTGAATTTAATCTTCTTCCTTCTGGACAGAGGTTTGTAGTCCTAAAATGTAGAACAAAGCGGTATAAAAATTGCTTTGTTCCAGCGGCTGTTAATCAAATGAATAAGTCGTAGCACTGGTCAGATATTTATGAAACCTTTAATTTTATCCATGTATTTTATATTTGAACTTTTAATAAAAATCTGTATTTTTACATGTAAGAATGTATATGTGCATTTGTTATGTTGATGTTTAGAACTTACATAATAGACAGTAGACAAACTAACATAATCCTGTTGTTTGTCTACTGTCTATTGTTTTTGAAATGTGTCAAGATGGATGATGACTCTTCTGCTCTACTGCAAACAAATTAAGTACAAATTAAGTAACCTGAACCTGATACAAAAGTGATTGGTATATGTGGCACCAGAGTAGAATTGTATATGCTACTATAACTACGTGTGACTGTAACTAACCGTAATTTAGCAAGGTGCTAAACACTGCATTGTCAATCCTTTACGTTATATATTCAGTTAATTGTGCAACGCTAACTTGTTTGAGTGTGCATAGAAGTTCATCTTGGAGTGAGAGCTAATGTAGTGTAAACACACATGGTGGTCTGTGATCATGTGACTGGCTGTCACTGTGTGCAGTACCTGTCCTGGACTGATCAAATGTGAACAGGTCATACAGTGTTAACCAAACATGTGAGAGCACAAAACAAAGATGTAGCATTGTACTGCACTTCTATGCAAGCACAAATGGAAAGGTTCTGGTCTCTTACTGTAAGTTGGTGTGTCATTTCACGTCTCCAATGGCATTTCGCTGAGGAGGCTGACGTATGCAGCATCCAGACAGCCTAATCTACCATGCATTGTCGGAAACAAAATAAATGTGCCCCAAACCAGTTCGCTGCAGATATACCGTTGTGATACATCAGGTACTTGGGAATGAATGTAATAAACTCCAAATACCCATTAACCCTGCCAGAGAGACACAATGGGGCAATGTTTTGGTGAAATCCGTAGACCTCCCCATTGACTTCCATAGTATGTTGGGTGGTTTAGGCTGCATGAAGGGTGAAAAGTCACGCTCCCTTACAAAAGTCAAACGAGGAAGTGCCATACGTTGTTTTGTTGTTGTTGTGACTTTGCTCGTTTTTTTTAGTACTAGTTTTACTTTTTAGTTTTACTACAGTATAGGATTTACATCATCACACAGCGCAAGCTTTTCTTTTGTTATTAGATGGCAGATTAGATGGCAGGTATTGATCAAACTTCATGGTTGTGCGTTTGTGTGTTTTTGTCTAGGTTTTTTCTGTGCTCTAGTAGATAAGCTTCAATGCTAGAGGCATCTACCCATAGTCACGCACGTGCACATACATTTCACATGCACATTTCTGTTAACCAGGTTGTGTTGACCCATAAAAACACAAACTTGTATATAAAAGTACTGATTACTGAACCAGTAGAGGAACTACTTTATTGCCTGACACAGAGAGCCTTAAAGAGCTTGCGGTGAGTTAATTTGCTGTGAATTGGATAGAGGTTAATGCCACCAACATTTCTGTAAGATTGCACTTTATTAATCCAGTTAATTGATACAGCCACCGCAACAAATTGTAGATGAGTCAAAGTGGAAATAATTAAGTTGAGACAATTCAATAATAACTCATTGACCACCATAGTGGAATTCCGTACCTATTAGACAATCGGATCACTTTCAACCAATCACTACTAGACCCACGTGGGGATGATTTTCCGCTGACAGACACCGAGTTGCTGTCTGAAATACCCACCTGGGTGCTGATTGGTCAGCGGTTCTCTACCCAAACAGTTTTGAACAAAGAGTTTGTAGACTGTAAAGCGAAGCAAATCGTAGGAGTAGCTTGCAAAATAAGGATGGCTTTACCAGGCTAACAGCCATGGGAGAACAGTGGCCTGGAAGGATAGGGTAATGCTTAAGGGTCTGTCACTACATCCTGCCAAGGCATTGAACACTCCCCCTTTCTTCTCATTCTTTCTGTCCTTCTCTCTCTCTCTCTCTCTCTCTCTCTCTGTCTGTCTCTCTCTCTATCTCTCTCTCTCTCTCTCTCTCTCTCACACACACACACACAAACACTTGCACACACACATGCACATAATACTACAAAACAGTGATGGAGAAAGGTGTGTGTGTGCATAAGTGCCTGTGTGTGTGTGTGTGTGCGTGCGTGTGCGTGTGTGCCTCCAGAGTATTATGGATGATAAGAGGAGGGATGCAGTGTCAACTCAGTCAGGGCTCCTCATCTGTCTACCCCCGCTTGCTGTGCACACACACACACACACACACACACACACACACACCTGGAACAGCAGGGCCTCTGAGACACGTCATTTTTACCATGGCAATCTCTCTCTCTCTATCTCTCTCTTTATCTCTCTCTCTCAGTCCCTCTCTCTCTATCTTTCTCTCACTTTCTTTCTCCCTTGTTCTCCCCCTCTCTCTCTCTCTGTCCCTCTCTCTTTCTCTCCCTCTCCCTCCCTCCCTCCCTCTCTGCTCCTCTCTCCCCTTTACACTGCTGTCCTTCCCCTCATTCACTTGTTCTCTCTGCTTCACTCTTCTCCTCATATTTCCTTGTTTTGCCGGCCCTCGGTTCATACATCCTGATTTAGATGTCTCGGCCATAATTCCTGGTTTGGAAACGCTGCACCCGGCTCTCCGCTTGCCTGCTCCCCTCGTTTCCCCCCCGGGAGCTTTTCACGTGGCTTCGCATTGCCAGTGTCCCTGGTACCGCGGCGTGCTAGCACAACAACATATTAACTTAAATTGAGAGGAAGGGTTGGAGGCTGTTAAGGGAAAGGAAATCTTAAGGGGATGTGTCACAGTCTTTGAGGCCGATTCGTGATCTACTTGTATGATGTTTCTGTTTTATGTTCCTGTGAATACTTTTATATTATATTCGGCTCCATAAGCACTTACAGAATCTGCTGTGTATTTTATCTGGTGGAGGATGGATTAACATTTGTAGATGAACAACATAATGTGAGTGTTTTTTTGGATGTTTTTCAAGGTGTGCTAAGATCCCCATAGCTATAGGGTGCTGTCATACAAAGTGTTGCAGCTAATGTTATGGGTATTAGTAGTATATACCGTGCTTGTCCATAATAAGTAATATCATATCAGTTGCTTATTACAGAGGAGCCTGGTTATTGGCAGAGATGAGAGGTGATTATTTTATCTAATTCCAGGTTAGGGCTGAATCAAAATAGTGAATGCCGGTATTATGAGGCCTTCATCATAAAAAATGTATGTCAACAGTAGCATCCATCCATCCATCCATCCATGTGTCCATCCATCCATCCATCCATGTGTCCATCCATCCGTCCAAATGATGACCTGTCTGTCTGTCTTTTTATGCATTCTTCATCCCTTCTGTCCCGTTCGTCTGTTCAGCTTGTGTCTTTTCTCTGCATTGCTGTGGACAGCCAGGCTGAAGGGCTGCCATCTCTGACCTTTGCCTGACCTTTCTCACTGCAGTGTGTGGAGGGAGGGATGTGAGAGGGCGGGGCTGTGTAGACGAACCCAGGAGGTGCATTGATTTCTTTAAAAGCAAAATGTCTAGAAATGAGCCTCCATTGAATGCATTGTTAGTTCCACCCACAATCTGCTTCAACAGTGGTCCAGTTAGTTTTAAATGTATACCTTGGGTGATCGGCTCACGACTGGACAGCAGAGACACATCGCGTTTTTCACCTGTGTCCAATCATGAGTCTCCAAGGTAACGAGTTGATTACTTCTGCTAGATTCGACAGGACTTGTCAAATGCATCTTCTGGCCAAATATCAATTAGGCATCTGGGCCAACTTGTAGGCTACTCCCATGCGTCAAGGTCTGAGTTAACTGTTGTCTTCTGGGTAAAACTTAAAAACTCTTTGTGGCAGATAGAAGGTGCTAAACCTAATTCTACAATTTCTAGAGACTTATGATGTGCACTGCTGCCACAACAAGGTGTGAGTTTGAAACCTGAGGACAACAGGATGGTTAAAAGGCAAACAAAAAACTAACAAATGCACAAAGAAATAATTAATAAAGAAATAAATACACAGCACTGACAGTAAAGAGGACTACGCAATCATACACAATCAGATGGCGCCATTTTCTGTCAAAAAAAGATCTGCGTTTGAAACTCGAGGAAAACAGGAGGGTTAAAACAAAATCAAAACATGTAACAAATATAATCATATGTACAGTATTACTACAAAAACTATGTGTTGGCCTGCTTATACAGTATAGCTTCAATTCAGGTGACAGTTTTAAAAACAGGTGTTAAAAAATTATAAGAAGCTTAAATACATTTTAGCTGACAGACTGATATGGTTTCCTGTACTGTATAGTAGACGTATATACAGATACAGATACAGAATCGTGGAATAAATCTAAATCACAATATCTGGTTATTTACTTACTGCATATACTTGCATGTGTTTTGGGAGATTAAACTGTTTTCTTTTCATGGCAGATAAATAGATTAGACTGTTTTCTTTTCACGGCAGATATATTTTTCTATATTTACTGTAAAGCATTCTGCTTGATATTTTTTCACTAGGAAATCTTTGACCCAGGCAAGCTGCAAGGACAATGACCAGCAAGGTCACCAAGGTCTGAATACATTTAGTGCTGAGCTCCTCTAACTCAGGGCTGAGCTGGGAAGTAGTGTTCAATGTATTTTACCTGTACAGGTCAAATCTCTGCAAGATTTACCATTACATAATGTACTTTATATAGACAAGATTAAAATAAAACTCTTTTACAACCGTTTAGGATTTGTGCAAATGTGGTACTCATCCCAGACCTCCATGGAGACCTGGGGCAGTCTCTCTCTGGGAAATTGTTTTGAATTTCAGTCCTTTATGCACAACTGTATTGTGAAAAGGACCCTTATGACCTTTTTTGACACTCAATTACATCTTACATTGTAAATACGTCAATATAAAGATGCATATACTGTAATGTAAAACATGTCATTAAGATATACTTTATAGCCATGGAATAAATTAAGACACTGCACATTGTTTAAAATGTAATAGTATAAATATGTTGTAAACGTAAAAAAAAAAAGTATATAAAACTTTATATAAATTTAAAAATCCATATATTACATGTACAGTAAAAATAAACATTTATAATATAAATAGTACAAATCTGAGAAACTGCGGCTTACTAAAATAGCTTTCCCTTAATTTTTTCCACAGCTGTGGAGTATGTGAGTATACCTTTTAGAAACATAAGATACAGTTGTGTAAACATTTTGGAAAGTAAGTGTGAAATAATACAAGCGTGAATGGTGGGGGAGACAAGTGAGAGTGGAACAAAATGTTAAATGTTAGGCAACTTTGAAAAGATGGGTGTCTATTCAGTACACACACCCATCTTTGTGTGTGTGCGTCTTTCTATAGTATGAATTATACGTGACATTTTTAAGGTGTAATAAATATTTGCTGCCAATAACGTTGCGCTCAGCCAGCCCGGCATTTAGCCGCCGTTACAACAGCTTGTAAACGGTCTGCATTTGTAGCAGTGCGTGTACAACATTTGTAAAAGACACGCACACACAAAGTTCTGCTGTATATCCTCCTGGAAAAATCTGAGTTATAATGTGACTGGACAGGTGCAAGTGTGTGTCTCCGTACACAGCTGTCACCCATCCCAACACATTAGATTGGCCATTATTCAAGTAGAACAGGGTAGAGCGGCATCGACCAGGACACTGGGGTGACTCTGGCCTGTTAATGCACCGCTTCAACAACCTTTTCTGCTCTGAGGCGCATTTTGGCAAAATACAATAATCTACCTACATTGATAAAGACAGCTTCCTGTAACGTCCACGTATGTTAAAACAACTCATCCTTTAGATTATGATGAGATAGCACTTCATTATTGGTGAATTAATCTTCCCAGGGGAAGATTGTTTCTGTAAATTGCACAGTTAACCTGTAATACAGTACATACAACATAAAATGTACAAACATTATAGCAAAATGTGCTAATGGAAGCCTCAGCCAGTGATACATAAATATATGTATACAGTATAGTTTCCATAGAGATAAACATACTGTACCTTAGCTCAGTAGGGTGCAATAAGTAGTATAAGCGTCATATATTCATTATTACAATATTGTGTAATATCGACTGCATTAGTCCCAGACACAGTATGTCCCTTGTTGGCTCTTGTTTTACCTGTAAATCTACAGTAATACTGACATACAGTATGCAAAAGGACAGATGAGTAGATTGATTAATATTAAGTGTGTAAAGGTGGACTAAAATGTAAGAATAAAAACAATAATTATCATAACACAACAGTAGAATGACAAAAGTGCAGTACTTAACGTGGAAAATGAAGTAACAACAAGAGAGCGAAGGAGAACTATTTTCTGATTTCACAATCACCTTTCCCTTACTGATTATTTTCACACCTTCTTGTTCTCTCCTTCCTGTTTGGTGTCTATTTCTGAAGCTCTCCATTACGCCACCTGTACTGTACAGTAGATATTTTCCTCTTTTAAGGAGGTACAGTATCTTTCCTTCTCCATCCTGACCTCCATTTGTCATTTAATATTTTTGCCATACGGTTTATAGTGGACAACTTCTCTTCACACCATCATAATGCACCTTACTACTTAAGCTTCTGTCTCACTCACTGTATATGGCTGTATAGAAATAATATACTGTACTGTATAATAACTGTCTCATCACTGGAGGGTTGCTTCTTTAGTGAACCTGCGAGTGGTCAGCAAGTCAAAAAATACCAAGATACCATCATTACCAGTTTTACAGATGCAGATTTCATTTGTTATGTCAAGATTGCATCACAAATTCCTGTGGGGGAAATTATATAACCCACAGCCATATGAATATATGGAATAATAATGTTAATACGAATAATGGCTGTATGTGTGTAACTTTTCAGTTGAAGTAACAAACTGTCCAAAAAGCTCAACATAAATTCGTTGCCATATGTTCATTTTACGTGTTTACCGGGTTCTCATATGCGCAAACAATGTCAAGGCTGAAACTGACCAACAGTTTGCTAGTTTTGTAGTGGTCCACCCTGGGTGTCCAGAGACATGCAGGGAAAGGCAGGACTCCCAGTGATTCAATCTAAATAGTGATAGAGTCATCCTTCGCTGTGTACCGTTAACATACTGTACAGCACGTTA
Organism: Aphredoderus sayanus; assembly: GCA_027564795.1. Lineage (NCBI taxonomy): Eukaryota > Metazoa > Chordata > Actinopteri > Percopsiformes > Aphredoderidae > Aphredoderus > Aphredoderus sayanus. The sequence goes on from JAODUG010089541.1 coordinate 8,034, forward strand.
TCATCCTTTAATGTAACTGTCCTAAGGCATAGGCATCAGTGTCATGTTGGGACACTAGGTGCTGCTTTGGATATATTTAAAGTAACCTCACCCCGGCTTTGAGCCTGACTCCACCCACTAGAAAGTACCGTAGGCAAGGAGCTCAGCAGGGAGGAGTTGATGAGTTAGGGGGAGGGGCCGCGTGTGTGTGAGAGGCAGGTGTTGCTGGCTGCTCCTTCTGCAGCATAGATTTTGAAATGAGAGTAGTTTTCAGGAAAGTCCTGGCGCATCAGTTTCCCAATCAAGGGTGGGGGCTGTGGGTTGCGCTGCCCACCTCTGATGAGAGAACGCTAAAATCTGATGACACGCCAGTTCACAAAAGGTACACTGTTAAGCCAGCCATGTCCTCAGGCAATTTCTGAATGGATATGACGTGTAGGGTACGATACCTAACACTGTACTTTTAAGAGTACCGGCTGAATTACGTCAGTACTACAGATGGAGGTCAAATTGATCGGTACCAAATTTCGGTACCTGAGAGCGAGAGAAACAGAGAGAACAATGTTATGAGAGCGAGACAATGAGATAACGAGAGAAATTACATCATCCCTGCACAAATCTGCAGCTTGTTCAACACAATCATTGCAATTGCTAGCTGAAAGCAAAATACAGTTTGCAGAACATTTTTTGATTGTAATTTATTAACAGCAGCAGTGACGTCTCATTACAGTTCAGTCCTATTATTTATTTTTACTTATTAAAACTAAAAAAACAATGAGTTATTAAAGGAGTCATTTCATGAGAAAATTAATATTTCTTGTTTTTGAAAAAAGTGGTATCGTTGGAGATGTACTGGGCCTTTCAAAGTGGACTGTATTACAGACCTTCCCCCCAACATGAGGCATCTAGTTTAGCAAGGATGGCTGCGATTTCGTGTTATAGTACCTATTGTATAAGATAGACTTAATTTATGAAATAATATGTGCTAATGGATACATATGGCTGGTTATCAAAACGTCATACCCCTGTCCCTGTTCCACCATACCGGCCGTCCCTACATATGACCCCAGTGCTGTTTGGCCGCTGCTGCTATGCAGATGTTGAGGCGAACACCAAAGACCCCCCCATTCCGTCTCCCGTACCCTTAAATCAGAACAGCAAGATGGAATGAATGGGCAATATTAACGCCTTGAAAACCTGAACATTTTAAATGATCTTCTGATTCAAACCAATATGAGGCAGTATTGTCTCTGACAGCTCAACAGTTGCAAAGCTGTAGCTTTATGTCAGCAAACTATGTGGAAGAGGGTGAGCAAGGGCACATCGTATTTAAAGCAACAGTCATAGAAAGTGACTGTTTTCTGAGAACAGGTTTACAATGGCCCTTATACGGTGCTATTCCACATAACCTACAGTTTGTGGTATTTTCACCTACATAATCATGTCAAAGACATTGCATTGAGATCTCAATGAACTGTGTCAACATGTGAAACATGCGCATAGAATGTCCACTTTACTTTATTTGGGACTTGAGAGTAGAAATTACGTTTTCTTTTTTACCATCTAAACACACACACACACACACACACACACACACACACACACACACACACACACACACGCGCGCACACACACGCTCTCAAGCAGGAAGAGGTAATTAGTGCTTAAGCCACTCTGTGCTGTCTACCCTCCTGGAGAGATATATCAATATACAGTATTTAAATAAGAAATTCTGCTACATACAGTATTCTGTATGCAGGAATTAAGAGGCATTCCACAGCACTGCTGTTCTCAGAGGAAGCATATACATATACAGGTTAAAAAATATACAGGCACTGTATTTTGTTAGTGTTTTGAAAAGTATTTTATATGACATTGTATTTAAAGTTAAACTTAACACATTAGTGGTTCTGCCTTTTTAGTCATTATATTTTTTTATTTTTGTTTGTCATTATACAGTAAACCTAAACGTCTCAAATTGTGTACCAAAGGTCTACATAGGATAAACACAGTCACATACTGTATAGACCTATAGGGTCCTATCTTACACCTGGTGCAAAGCAGCAAAAGTGACGCAAAGCGGAAACGCAAGTGTCCTTGTTAGTTTCAGACCGGCACAGTTGCCGTTTTTGCCTTTGGCGCCCACGTTGTTTAAAGCAGACGCCCATTTGAGTGTGATGGTCTGAACATGAGATTTGGTCTGGTGTATTGTTGGCGCAGTGCTATCTTGAGGCAGCGGAAAGAGAATACGCCATTGACCAACAACAACCTGTAAAATCAATGGCGCATTATCATGATAATAGCCACTATGGCTAACGCTCGTACACACTGCTTGTTATACACACAGGAATGGGCTGGTGCTTAAACATGCAAAGGATTTACAATGAACAGAGTACAATGTCAAATATTATTGGTGTGTAGCCTAATAAACATATTTTAAGATCATAGTAGATGACCTGCTTGAGCACCTTCACAAACCTGCCTGGATTTTTAAAGGGGATGGGAGATGACACTGATTGGTTTATTGTATGTTATGCCCACAACACACCCCACAAATAATGAAGAGTGTAAGTACAAACCTTTTGAACCATGCGCCCGGCAGGGCGGACCATTTTATCTGCCGTTAAAGTAGCAAAAGTGGACCTGGACACGCCCTAAATGCAGTTTGCGCCTTGCTCTTTGGACAGTGAGATCGCTAGCATTGGGCCCACAGTGTTACTGCCCACATTCAAGTTTGACTTCGCAATTCAGTCGTACTGAACAAAGGAATATACTGTTCTCATCCACGGCTGCTTTTGGACCACCATGGCATGTTCTGTTTGTGGCGTGCACACATGCAAAACCTTCCCCAACATGTTTTCATCAATTCTATGGCTGTTGTCAGCGAGCGCCCACTTCACGCCTCCCGTTCACAGCTCTTTATCCCGTCCAATTCAGTCGGCACATACTGTACTGTATAAATGTCACCAACAGCCGATGAAGGCAAACCATGTGTTTTTCTTTTGTATTCCTACCAACAAATGACTTGGCGGTAAGCTACAGTATGGATGGCGTGAGGTTGATTACACTCTAATTGAATTAGGTTTCTTATTCACTGTGGAATTGTAAATTGAGCTAGCCTGACTTTTTGTAACCTTTCTTTTGAGCTGGGATTCTCAGCCCCGCTGTCATCTCAAACACACCAACCCTTGATTGACATCTAGGCCCTACACCCCCTTTATTTCCTATTTACTTTTGTGATTGGTCAGAAGGACAAGCCTCACAGAGAAGGCTGACAGTAGAATATCTCTGCAGTATTTGACTGGTAATCGAGACTGGCTCAATGGCCTATGAGTATGAGAGTTCTCTTCAAGATGTGTTTTGGAGAAAACTCCTAACAAAATACCTTGAATATAGATGTATGAATGTGTTTGTGGTGCATCCAGAGTATCTACACTGTATGCATTCAGCTCACATACATGTTGCATGGGTATTGAATTTAGTACTGCATTTGAAGGTGGTCCAGAATGAATATTGGAAGAATACATTAAAATGTATGATTCTAAATGCAGCACAAGACATCCTGAAGGGAACAGCAGGCCCACAGACCCTCCCTTGTGCTACTATAAAGCTATTCCACCATCTTCACACTGTCCTAATGCTCTTCTCTGGAGACTGCACCAATGGGTATTATCACTTATCGGCATCTAAATTAAACAATCATTGCTAATCGCAACTCAAACTATATTTGTTGCTTACCGCTCCTCCTACATGTTTTATTTCAATTTAACAGCCTTGTATGGTTTCACCTTAGCATGGTTCTTGGCCTTCATGCATTCACATTAACACAAACACACACACACACACATACACACACACACTTCTACTCACAGCCAGAGAGAGGGAGAGAGAGAGAGAGAAGACCTAAAAATGAAACACGGGTGTGAACAGGAGATTTAAGCCACAGTGAGAGACAAACAGTGTGAGAACCATACAGGCTACGTGAGAGAGAGAGAGAGAGAGAGAGAGAGAGAGAGAGAGAGAGAGAGAGAGAGAGAGAGAGGGAGAGAGAGAGAGAG
>JAODUG010089572.1:0-12069 GCA_027564795.1 Aphredoderus sayanus
TAGAAGGCGCTAAACCTAATTATACAGCTTACACAGACATATGATGTGCACTGCTGGCACAACAAGGTGTGAGTTTGTTGTGGAGGCACACACAAAAAAAATACATTAAGAAATAATTAATAAAAAAATAAATACATACAGCAATGAGAATACAGAGAACCACAAAATCATACACAATTAGATGGCGCCATCTGGTGGCGTACTACGATATAATTAAGGACAACAGGAGGGTTAAATAAATACAAAACATTTTACTTGTGCTTTTTTAACAAGGATTTGGTTAAGTCTGCCCAGTGTGCACTATGTACATTCCACAGTGCTTGTATTTACCCGTTGTCTAAAATAAAACCAATGCACTGATTACTTAATTGGATTAATTGCAGACAACGGCTTTTTTTTTTTGGATTACAGGTTGATAAGACCAAGGCAGCTCTAAAGACAGAAAGCCTCAGGGTATAAAAATGGATGTCAACAGTTGAAGATCGTACTCATCTCTAACTCTGCTGGGATACAGACAGCTCTCAAGGCACTGCTTTTTGAAACCAGGTAAGACTTGCTCATGCAAAATGAGTGAATGGGCAAATGCATAATTTACATTAATTATATAATAATAACAACAGTGATTAGCGTACGCTGTGCATTATTTTACAGCTTAATTATATATAACTGAGCTACTAATAACTTAGCTACCATGAATAGCTAATAACACCATGGATCGTGTACCAGAAATGAATCAGCACCATGGGCGAAACAGATTAGCCTCATTGGATTCACGGACATCGTATTTAGAATCAGCGTCGGGGTTAGTGGTCTGGAAGTGCAGTAAAATCAGCACCATGGACAGCAAATTAGAATTAGAACTTGACTGGGGTCTTGGAATCATCTCCTTGGACAGCAACACAATGCAGTGTCCTGTTGTTTTGTGCTTTGGTGATCCTGAAACTAGTGCACTCTGTTAGTCATGGCTTTGTCCGACTATTGCTCTCAGCTCATATATGCGTTAGCGTTAGCGCTTGCACAGTCACACTGAATGGCAGAACAATCAGTGACCACAGGGGTAGTTCAGGTAGGAGGAAGTTGAAGTCAAGCATGTGTTTCGAAATGGTGGCAGTTGTAGCACCGCCTATTGGTTAATTAGGCGTTGTTTCCAACTTAAACAGAGGTTTATCCTCACAGTAGGACGCAACGAATGTTAAGGCTTCCAGAACACTGGACTGGATTGTGAAAAACGGTCAAATCATGACAGTAAAACACCATAAACTCTACATATGCAGTCTGCAAAAAATACATTACTCCACTGTTAAATAATCTTGCACTGTGTTTATAGCAGAAATATGCTGTAGGTCTTATATTTATACAGTAAAATATAGAATAAACTTTACCTTTACCTTTACTCAACCCTTACTGTAAACTCAGCAGTATTATCTTCCTTTTACTATAATAAATAAAAAAATATATCGTAGTTTTTATAGTAAAGTTCTGTTAACCACAATGGTCTTTAGCCATTTTCCTCTCTATGCATACTGTACTGTAGGTTACTGTGGCAGATTTAGCACTAGAATGGCATGAGGTAAATCCAGTCAGATTTCACTGTGAGGATTATTGTACATCCATTGGATGAGAGTCAGCTAGCAGACACAAAGCTAAGGTGGGTTTATCCTCCATGATAAGCTTTAGCTCAGGAACACCAGTGCTGATAATCTCATTAGCAAGATTACATTTCTGTACCCTAAAGATAAAAGTTTTGGGCCACCACAGAAATTCCAGAATTTCTATTGTCATTATGTGAGCTGTACTGTACTCTTCACTGAACATACCTTTTATGTTTTTCCTCAACAGAAACCCTTCGGAAAATACCCAGACATGGCAAAGTGAGTAACTGTTCAGTATAAAGAGCATTTCATTTCTCAGTTAAATATAAATCTATATACAATACTGGAAGCTGTACGGGGAACATCTTACTAATGGACATCCTTGGGGCCCTATAATACACCCAAAGGAGTTATGCAGGCTTATACATGGGTCACAGAGGTTTATGAAGGTCACACATGAGTTCAAATGTGTTCCTTTAATTACAGTCAGGTGTTTATTTTAGCTGCCTCCCTGAGACCTGGCTGTGTCCCAACCTGTCACACAGTTTTGTTACCTGCTCACATGGGTAGGCATCTCAATTTGGACAAAGTGACGCAAATCCTCTCCACACATACTGTAGCTGATCCCTAACAAGATAAGACATGAGGGTTTTTTTGGCCTTCTGCGCCTTACTCAGTGACCTCACTTCCAGGGTGAGCTCTGGTAAATTATTTTCGCTGGTTAATCTCCGTAGAAGAACTTTATCCTTCTTTATGCAGAATTTGGTCTTGCCTACCTTATACAGCACATGCGTTCAAAGCCAGGCTTCCCAGAGTAGTACATTAACAGCCACCAACTGTGTTTATACAAATACAGTAAAACTCACCACACTGGACATCAATCAAACATAGGAGCTATGTCACTACAATTACACTTACCACTTCCTGTCAGAGTTTGTGGGCTTGCTGAACATCATATTCCTTGTCCCTGAACTGTGGGGATTGTTTCAGACTACTCAAAGAGAGTAGGCCATGGTCACTAAGTCTCTCAAGTTTCAAAAACACATTTCATTTTACACCTAATATTACCGGTAACAGTGTTTTCTGGCAATGTATAGTAAAAGGATATGATAATAATGAGAATATACTCGACTACATAAGTATATTATTCTGTTCTCAGAGTTTACAAGAAGACCAGTAGAGGTGGAGCAGTAAGTGTATATTTCACTGTTATTTTTCATTTTTTATTTTTGTTTTTATATTATAGTTGCTAAGGATATTTCGACGATTGTGCAGAATGCAACATATTAGACTTTTATTTAATCACCTTCTCTTCTACAGTTGACCCTCTTTTTGGGACAGAGAGACTTTGTTGACCATGCTGACCACGTGGACGTTGTTGGTGAGCCTTGTGTGTGTGTGTGTGTGTGTGTGTGTGTTTATGAACATTTGGGATAAAAGCATCCTGTAAATTCTGTAAATGTAAACATGATGTTTACAGATGGTGTTGTAAAGCTGGACCCAACTGATTTTGGAGACAAAAAAGGTAGTTTTTCTAAGAAATATTCTGCAGAGCCTCATTGTTTGTCACACATTCTCACAATCCTAGGCACATAACACTAATGGAAACGGCAACCACATTTCTTTTTTCTTGGCAGTGTGGGTGCAGCTGTTATGTGCCTTCCGTTATGGTAACGATGACCTGGATGTGGTTGGCCTAATTTATAAGAAGGAAATCTGGTACAAGCAAGAGCAGATCTACCCACCTTGCCACAAGCCCACTTTATCTCCCATGCATGAAACCCTGTTGAAGAAGGCTGGAGACAATGCATACCCCTTCTCTTTCACTGTATGAATATACTTATCACACAGTAAAAGTATGATAGTGATTGATGTAACACCAAGAATGTAATCTAATATGAAGATGATATGCTGTAAATATTGTATCAGAATATCTATTCCGTAATATTTGTCATTTTTCTGCTAAAATCACTGGAATTGCCCTAAAACTGTTTTTTTTTAAATGCAGTGTCTAGTATACCTTCTTTGTGACCTCTTTGTTATAACAGTATACAAATATACTGTACGAACAAACAGAATCTGCTCTTAACAGTTGTATGTATGTATGTATGTAGATAATTACTGTAATTTATCATTCATTTCTCAGAATCATTAAATCACTGTTTGATTTCTGAATTCAAAATAATTTATATTTTCAGTATATTTTTCAACAATCTTCAGTTACATTCTTGGCTTTATGTTTCTAGATCCCCATCAACCTACCATGCTCAATGACACTACAGCCTGGGCCTGAGGACAAGGGCAAGGTAAGCTTCTCCCTCACATTATAGTGCAATACACCCAACTCAAACCCATTGTCTCTCAAAACTTAAAGAAGGTGCACTGCCCAGACTACTATGTCTGTGACTATGCATATGTGAAGTTTAACAAGTTTTTACATTGTGTTATTGACTTTATTAATTATTTTTTAACCCCACCCATCTAGTCAAAGTTAATGTATATTCAGTTTTATTTCATATGCACAGCTAGAATAATCAAATGAAATTAAACAATAGGAACCTGTGTCCACTTGAATGCCAAACTTATTATAAGAGTATCACCAAAAGCACGCACTAATGTTTTGGGGGAGGGACAAGCTAATAACACTTTGTTATGCAGCCATGTGGAGTTGACTTTGAGGTGAAAACCTACCTTTCCATGGATGCTATGTATGACAATCCAGATGAGAAGATTGACAAGAAGTGAGTCAATCTTCCCTTAATCCCACTCCACCTCTTCATCATTACTGTACATCTATTCCCAACACTGTTTACCTGTACCCTTATTCTATTTGTTTAATCAGCTTGCCCCTTCTCTTCTCTGTATACCTTCTGCTCTCTGATAGGGACACAGCTCGCCTTCTCATTCGTAAGATCCAGTTTGCCCCCAACCTGATCGGCCCTGGGCCCAAGGTTGACATCTGCAAGAATTTCATGATGACTGACAAGCCAATTCATCTAGAAGCCTCAATGGACAAAGATGTACGGATGAGAAGTTTTCAAAGCTTTAGTTAGCTGTTTCAAATCAAGAATTTATATTTCTGTAGTATTATGATTATGTAAAAATTATACATTTACATTGTTAATTGCCCAGAAAGGTTAATACCATGTGTTCTGACTTTTGATTGCAGATCTATTTCCATGGCGAGCAAGTCCCTATCAAAATTAAAATCAAGAATGAAACTGCCAAAGTAATCAAGAACATCAAAATTACTGGTTTGTATTTAAAATAAACTTTTGTATTGTATTGTATACATTTGTATTCTACTTCCGTGTTATCTGTTGGAGACCAATAATATACTATATCTTTCAATCTTATGTCTTCTTACTCTTTCTTTCTATTCCCCATCTCTCTTTCAGTGGACCAAACTACAGACGTAGTCCTCTACTCAGCAGATAAATACAGCAAGTGTGTCTTTAGCAATGAGTTTGTGTAAGTGAGCAAGATAACCCAATGACAGGTGCTATGCAGATCTCATCATGTCTCCACAATGTTCCATATGGTTTTCCCATGTTTTTGTGTGCATTGACCGTCTACAGAGAGACCATTGACGGTGGCGCAAGCTTTGACAAAACCCTGTCCATCACTCCTCTGCTGTCTGAAAACAAGGAGAAGAAAGGACTGGCTTTGGACGGACGACTGAAAGATGAGGACACTAACTTGGCCACTACCACTATGTAAGGAATGTTACATCTAGACCAGTGGAATCCAGGCTGTGGCTCAATAAATGCATTAAGCTGTTGGAATAAAGATACTGAAGGGAATATAGTACACTATATACTGTATATTCATGGAGAACATAACGATTGCAGCACCAGGACTGAAAACAGGCGAGACAGGGCTGAGCGACTCTTCAAGAACCTAAGCATTGCTTGGAGATAGAGTGGGGCAGTTCCCTTTATTGCCTTGTAGGCCAACATCAGTGTCTTGAAGGAGATGAGGGCCATGATGGGGACAGTGAATCTCTCACAAGAGGAGGGTTGCAACTTTGATTCTTTAGCTGGTTGTATTGCAGACATGGTTGAATAGCAGGCATGGTTGAACAATACAATTTGGAACATGACACATGGGTCTGATAGAAAAGAGGCCTGTAGTCCTGCTAGCAGAGATACAGTAGCCTAAGCAGGAGATTACTACAGCTTGGACTAGGAGGTGCTCTACTTCTCTTGTGAGGAACGGCCATATCCTTCTGATATTGTAGAGGGGTCAGCAAGTGTGATTGACAGGTCCACTTGAGGACAGTCCTGGATATTTTGAGTAGTATAGATGAATGACTGTAGAGTCGTATAGAGTTGTTTTTTCAAAGATGAGGTTGAGGTGATGGGAAGGCATCCGATCACTGGTCATGAAGAGTTGTAATCTGCACTTCAGGTAGAGTAAAAGATAGTGGGTGTCATTGGCATGAGGGAGCACAGCAGAGGAGAGAGATGGAGAGAGAGATTTTAGGTGTGACGGCAGGTTGCGATGGGAGGTGGAAGTAATGAGAGCTGACAGGGGATTTAGAGGGGAGAGAAGCAGACAAGTAAAACTGAATTATTTAATTGAAATACACCGTCCCTAAAACAACCCCTGGTAATGTCTCTCTCCCTCAGCGTACGACCTGGTGTGGACAAGGATGTGTTAGGAATCCTGGTATCCTACAAGATCAAGGTTCACCTCATGGTTGCAGGAGGGGGGTGAGTGTCGTTAACATGTTATGAGCTGACATAGGACGCACTCCCACATGTGGTCCTTACTCACAGGGAAAATATAGAGCATTTGTACATTTTAAGTAGAAGGATTTCAGAAGCATTAATGTAGTCACACATACAAACACTTTAAAAGGTCCCTTGAAAATCATCTCAAGACCGTTCTAGGGGAACCCCATCCATATGCTAGGAACCACTGGTATAACTGATCAAAAGAAGTAATGTTTATTGTTTTAAAGAAATGGAGACTAAATTCTTGTTGTCTATCTTTTAAATTGCAGTATGTTGGGCCTTACAACTGGGTGAGTTGTGCTCATTATTGTTTACATCACATGCACCTTGCAGTCAATTAGAATAACCAATTGTCAGCTGTTGTGGATTGATTTATTGGTTTGCCTCCACAGTGATGTTGCAGCAGAACTACCCTTGATTCTCATGCACCCCAAACCTGAAGGTATACAGACACACACACACAGACACACACACACACATATAGACAATCATAAATTAATCATAAATGTATTTAATTAGTCAAATATATTGTAATAATAATGCTTTATTTTACCCACCTGCCCTCCCTTCCCCCATCCCCGTAACAACCACTATTACAACCTGAGCAGAAATGTAAGTAACTAAAATCTTGAATTATTCTAAATGTCAATTATTATTATGGGATTGGACATGATTTCTAAATGAATCCTAATGTTCCCCTGCCTGCAGCGTCCTGGACTAGAACTGTGAATGAATCCTCAGTCGAGGTAAGGTTCAGTCCACAGTGACATCTGCTTCATTATTAATGTGTGCAAGACTGCTATTGTGACAGTGGTTTGTTGTGTGATATTTTACAGGGATACCAGTACTCTGGAGCTTGCGTTTGGAATAAGAACAAGAGAATAACAGCGAGAGAATATATGGAAGGAAACCACGCGTCCAATAAGTGGAAAATAAAAACATCTTACCTATCGCAACACAGTTGGTACCACTATCAGGCAAAACTAATTCATAGATTTTTTTGTCCTTGTTTTTTTGTTTCTTGTTGTTGTTGATTTTGTGACGTCACGTAGATAAGAGTTGAAGGTGCGGCGAGTGGACCAACAATGTAATGTAGTGACCATCACTAGTCAGCACTAGTCAGACATACTGTACACACAAAATCTATGTGCACGGTCTGTACTCTCCATTAGAGTATGTTATTAGTCAATATTCATTTGAATTATAAAGTGCTTTTTGTGACCCTCTCTGTGACCTATAATAAATTATACTGTAAAAAGAATATGTTTGTACCTGAGCCTCTTTACATTTTGGTACACATTGATATCCAAGGACACATACATCCAAAATGACTTACAATAAGGACATCTGTCCTTTCAATAGTAAAACACATTCTATTAGAATGACATTAGTAGTATACAGGGCTACCTTGGTGCCTAAAGCTTCATCCATCAAAGATACCATAATCATCACATATTTACATATACGTGAACATACAAGGGTCCACATAAAAGCATCAATACAAATATTTATACCCCTGTTTTTATAAGGAGAATAAGTCTATACAAAACAAAGACATGGAGTCTCAAATAATGAGTCTAGTAATCTGATGCACTATCTGTGTGATATCTTAAGCCCAAATGCATCTATTAAGTTACTTACAAGGATCTCATTAACACTGCAGTGGCCACACATTGTAAACAAAATACATTACAAATACAATTAGGCAAATCTCAATAGGCTACACTGATAGTCTACTGATAGATTCCCAGGATACAGTACCACTATTGACGCCAAATCTGCATACAAGAGATAGGGGACCTCCAATGCTTGTTTGACTTTAGTAGAAGGTGGGAATTCAGAAGAGTATGTAGGCCTACAGTAACTGTCATGTGCTGTCATGGAGTGTAGATAATGTATTCACCTGCGGAGGGCAGCAACGAGCAATAGGAGTGTATCCTCTAAGACACGAAGAAGGTGAGTTGTCTTCTTCACGTACAACGTGCCAGGTGGTAAAACAACATGGCTTTGAACGGAGGTTTGTAACTTTTTATATATTTTTTAAATATATTCATACGCTGCCTTAACTGATTAGTTTAATAATACCACGTGACATAAGATTTTCTCAGTTTGATTTTCAGGTTGGAGTCCATCTAAAGCAAGTCTAAAGCAATCGGTGTCTTGTCAAGCATTGCCTTACAGTAGCATAGTATCACATACAAGGCTTCTCTTCCAGTTTGGTTTTATATAATGCAACTATATCTGATAAAGTGGACTACACTTATTTCAAATGGCAGAACTATAAATAATAATAACTTGGTTAATGTGACAACCCATGCCGAGTAACAATTTGATATTTTAGGAGGAAGAGCGATGTACAAGCTAACCTGGTTGCTGGTTTAGGGCTGTTAACTAGTACTTCAATGTTATGCTCCACATACGTGGAGATCTCATTAATTAGGGTTTGCGATACACGCTTGGGTGTTCATTGACATATCACGGTGTGTACTGTAATTACATGATATGAATGGCGTTTGAAGCAATTGAATCCAGTAGCCTGCTACAGCTGAATTAACGATCCGGTTTATTGTGATGGCAGATGATGAAGACATCGATTGGGAGCCTCCAACAGATGCAGAGATGAAGGTGATACAAGCACGTCGGGAACGACAGGACAAAATCAGCAAACTAATGGGGGAATACTTGCTGAAAGGATATAAGATGCTGGGAGAGTGTTGTGAACAGTGTGGAGTGAGTTATTTGTATTGTTTTCATTTATAAGACAGATGAGTGCTTTAAGTAGTATATTTATGTGGGAATGTGTGTAGTAACAGTACACTCTTTTTTTTAATTTTTTTTAATCCAGACGATTCTCCTCCAGGACAAGCAGCAGAAGAATTACTGTGTCTCGTGCCAGGAGCTGGACTCTGATATAGATAAAGATAACCCTGGTACACTCAATATTCTGTACACACTCTATTCATTCATGTCTTTTCTGTTCTACATATTTGGTCTTCTCCCTCTTTATTGCTTAAACTCCTTCACTGTTGTCTTTTCCCTTATTCTAATTCTGTCATATATTTCTGTCATGTTCTTGCACCTGTCTCCACGCAGCTCTAAATGCTCAGGCTGCGTTGTCCCAGGTCAGAGAGAGGCAGCTGGCTAGCCAGCCGCCTGAAGCTTCTGAGCTCAGCGGAGGCCCTGGCAGCAGCCAGGGGAGCGGGTCAGTTCCTCAGCCCAGGCCGGAGCATTGTGAGGGGGCCGCTGCTGGTCTGAGGGGTTCCCTGCTTGCACCTTCAGCTCCCGCCGCTCCGCCTCCTGCCGCCACCGTGGTCCTGGCTCCAGCTTACCCTGCCAGTCTCCCCAGTGGCTCCACGCAGAGCAGCGCCCAGCAGCGCCCGGTGCTACTGGAAGCCGAGGAGGCTGTCCTCGCCAAACTGCGCTGGGCCAGCTCTCAGCTGCAGACGTCCTCCTCCATGGAGACGAGCATCCACCTCTGCAACCTCATCACCAGCTGTGCCAAGTCACTGCACAGCCTCAAGGAGCTCAAACAGTAGTACTGTATAGGCTGACCAGGCAGCCCTGGTCTGGTTCTGGGACTCTGCTCGCTGCTGAAATGATTGAAGTGTACGTGTGTGTACACTTGATTTAACTTGCCAGACTGGGCTAGTGTAAATAGGTTTTTCAGCTTAACAGGCTTTCATTTTTGTTTCTGAATGTGTAATGTGCATTCACCTAACCCGACCCCATGAATTGTAATTGGGATATTTCTTTTGCAGCAGTTAGAATTCTTTTTTTCTTTTTTTTCTTTTTTTTTAAGCCGTACTATTTATGGTTTTCTGCTAGGATTCTTTCCTACATGCTGTTGCAGGGAAAGTGGCTCTTTTGTGGACACAAGTTGATAGTACCAATTGCAGAAGGTTTCACCAGCTGGTTTTTCAAATTCTCTATTAAAGACTAAAGACAAGTCACAGCCAAATGGGTAATTCAAGTTCATGTCTGCAAAGATTTACTACAAATGTGGTGGGGGCAATTATTTTAATTGTATTAACGTGCTGTATAATCCTAAATACTACAATCACAATTACTGAATTATGGTGATTAACATTCTCTGAGTGCTGGTCTATTTGTCATGGTCAGATGAGGGATGGAAGAATGATAAAGATTAAAATCGCACTTGTTCTACAGATCCATCGGTGTAAATCAGAAGATGCATGGTGGTTAACAAATAAACAAGTTTTCTTGTTACAAATGCAGTAACCTTTGGATTTGGCTGTTTTAAAGCCTGCCTTTCACAGTAATAGCAAAATGTGTTCAATGAAAGGTTTTTGTTGTTTTGTTCAGTAGCTCACATTATACCCTAAGTAACCATGGGTTTTCAGTCTTATGTGCATGGTTGTGTTGATTCATAAGATTGTAAGAACAAATATTGCCTACAGTTCATTAAATACAATTCCTAAAACAACCGATCATTGCTGTTTGTTGACCAATTAGCTCTACTGTTATTGTCTAGCATTTCAACCATAAAGCTAGAGATGTATGTATGCCCTCATTGTCTCTTTGAATTCACGATCTTTCATTGCAAACATTTTTGGCGCTAAATTAAAATGTCATGAGGATCCGAGGACAACCGGAGGGTTAAAACACGAAAAACAACACAAATACATAAAGAAATAAATACACACCAATGACAAACACATTTTCTTTTTAAATCATACACAATCAGATGGCGCCGCCGGGTGGCTAAAAACGATATTATAAATGACCACAAGGGTTAAAGGAAAAAATACACTAAATACCACTAAAGAGAACCACACAATCAGACAATCACGTGGTGGGTTTGAAACCGACAACAGGAGGGTTAATCTATAGACTGAGTGGAGTAGGGAGCGATGCGTGATTGACTACGGGTATGTTCTATATAAATAAGGAAAGAAATCAAAACAGAGCAGAAGCATCCAATGACTTCGCGATGAATAGTTCGAGACTATAACTTTGAGTAACGTAGGCTCAACCATTGCTCTCCTTGCCTGTTTTTACATAGGATTTAAAGGGATGACGCTACACTGAATCTATGTTTATGTTTGATAAGGGCATTCGCTGGATTAGCATATCATCGCACAAATAATGAACGGGTATTGCGTTGTTTCGCTGTTTTTTTTTCGCTCCAGGGGCTTCAGCCGCTGTCAGTTGCTGAAAGGCCTGCGCAGCATCCTGAACTCCGGCGGTGGGTCGTGGTGAGACATCGAAAAGGTGCACAAGCGAGCGCGTATTCAGGCTGCATGCATTCATTGCAAACCGGGTGGTCTTGAAGGTCGCCGTGGCGCTGCTGCGTAAAGAGAAAATCCAGCATCCGATTTGATTTGTCTCACGTGACATCTAGATTGCTCTGTAACATGAATCATTTATACTGTATATGACACGACGTAGCCTACTGTAGTCATGAAGGTTGGTTTGTGTCAGTTGGATATGTCTCTGCTGTGCCAGCTGTGGTCCCCGAGGCCATGCAGGAATACAAGGCCTCCTCTGTTCTCTTGGAGGCGTTATACAACCCTGATAATGAACACTCAGATGAGGAGGCGACAGCAGCAACTTCACAGACCCCTATCTCACCCATGACTGTCCCTTGAGATATTATTATTAATACTTTAGATATTGCTGAGATATTGCTTGCATCATTGTATTTCAGCCTGCATACTCTGAAAGTGCTGTATCCATTTTTATATTAACAACACACACTTAATTATTTGTTATGTATA
>JAODUG010089583.1:0-10464 GCA_027564795.1 Aphredoderus sayanus
ATTGAAAAACACACAAATCATACATAATCAGATGGCGCCGCCATGTGGCCAAATGTGAGATTTTTGAGTACATTACGCGGGTGAAGTGAAAATACCACATACATTATGTGGAATAGCACGGTATTATACCCAGTTCTCCTTATTCTCAGAGAACAGTTGCATTCGGTGACTGTTGCTTTATATCCAATGAGCAACTGCTCACCCCACCCACTCTTCCGCGTAGAGTGCTGACATACGGCTACGGCTTTGCTGCTGTTGAACTGTCATATACAAATACTGCGATACAACTATTATCGGTTTGAACCAGAAGCCCTTTTTTATTTTCCAGTGTTTTCACGGGAGGTGGATTGGGGGGCAACATCGACACAGCAGTATCTTACACAGCCCCGGAATCATGTGTAGGGACAGCTGGTATTGTTGAACATCGACAGTGGTGTGACATTTTGATAACCAGCCATATGTATCAACAAGCATGTATTCAATAGCTGAAGTTTAGTTTAGCATGACATGCTGGCATCCTTGACCGCTAAACATCCATATACTGTACTGTAGATCCCCATAGCATGTATTATTTCATGAATGAGTGAAAGAGTGAAAGAGTTACTACAGCATGAAATTGCAGCCTTCCTTTCCCACTTCAGGAGGATTATGAGAAAGATTTAGCTAGGCTATTGCTAGCCAACATAACAATAATTTGGTTAAACAAGACGTTAAAGTTAAACAAAGACATAGGCTGTCTTAAAGTTATATGTCTGCACGATATGACCGATCGTTGATCCAGATAAAAGCAGCTGTAACTAAGTCTAAATTAAGTACCCTATTTCTAATCAGTTTCCTATTACTAAACAGTAGTCTATGTTTTTATAATGTAGCTATTGTTCCTTGCTGGAGCTGCTGCCCCCGCGACCCGGATAAGCGGTTGAGGATGGATGGATGGATGGAGCTATTGTTAAGCACATGCATGCTCTTGATATGCTATTCTGACAGTCACGGACAATTTATGACTCAAGTTGTGTTTATGCTACGGTAGCCTACAGTACCAGTTATCAACATCTAGGTTAACACATTTGGTGATATGTAAGTATTGAACATTTAACTTACTTACGGTCCTACAATTTACTTGCGTACTGGCGATTGACCTCACTTTCTTGTAGCTTGTATAGCCCATTTAGCTAAATCTTACAGTAGATGACTGTGTGTGATCATACCATTACAGACTGATAAGATAACAATCTACATCTAAAGGCGTAGTAGGTCTCCAAATCACATCGACATAACTATTTTAAAAAACAACATGAAATATTTGTTTTCATGAAATTAACTGCTTTAATTAATTGCTTTAAAAGTAAATAAAAAGCAGTTTAGTTATTTCATCCATACTATAATCATCAATATTTATACTGTTTTCCTGACAATAAAGGTATAATAATATAACATAGTAGCTTAATTTACATGAATCTTCTGTATCAACCTTTCTAGTATGATCTATTAGATACTAATTTCTTAAGCAGAACCATCACCATGATGCCCAACTGGCTCCTAATTGCAATTATATTTGGCACAGCATTGCTAGTGTGATATTTCATCAGCTCCATTTTTAAAATTCAGCAGATGCATATGACTAAACACCCGCTATCACTCAGCTAATGCAGAGCTAAATTTACAGGCCTCTGGAGTCCGCTGGCCATTGTCATGAATATGGATACAAAGAGGTGGCTATTGTAGACACAAGTCACATTATGCAGTTAGGAAAGCTAATGGATCGTTAGCCGTAGATAAGTCATCTAAACAGGCATGTTTAATGCGACCTAATGCATCCCTTTTTGCAGATCCAATAGCTTTTTAATGGTTCATGTAGGCTTGATGTGATGATGCATAAAAAAATAAATAAAAAAAAGGTATCTTGGCAATCGCATCCAAAGGTTGGATTTCACCAGGTTCTCTGTCTCCTCAAATGTCAAAAGTAACTAAGTACAGGTAGGGACACTGTCAGGGTTCTGCTCAGTGCACACGAATGTTACAGCCAAAGCTCAATACCTGAATATAAACCGAGCGACTGCACACACCTTGTCACTTAGCAATAGTGAGGGCCTCTTCTATTGCTTGCACTGTCGGTGAACCGCACATGTCCGGGAAAGCTTGTTCTTTGACTTTCAAAGTGAAACAGTGCAAGATAACAGATTAGGGTTAAATCCGTGTCCTTCTCTGACACCTTTAATTTTAAGGAGGGCAACTATCTTAGTACCATTTATACAGGAGGGAGAACTGCAAGAATGTGAGGGAAATGTTGAGCTTATTGGCCTGAGGGTAAATCCGCTGCTACCAGGAGACAGTTTGGGGTGAGCAGGGTAGAAGCAGAGGTGTGGAGACGAGAGGCAGGTGGCACAGCGTGCAGTCAGCGCCCCGCTGCCAGAAACGCGACCTCTGGAAGAAGTCCAAAACTCGCACCGCAAAACACAAGGCGACCTTACCTTTCACCATACATATGCACAAAAGAAAGCCCGCGTCCACCGTCCACCAGCCAATTAAAAAGTTATGCATAATTTAGCATGTCATTTGGTGGTGGGGATCAAACTGAATGTGATTCGCTCTCAGTTCTTGGGAATTTCCTCCGGCGAGTAAAGACAGGCGGAGAAGGGGAAGAAGAGAAAAAAAACAACACATGTAGCCTGATTCTATCGGTCATCACTTTACACCTACATTGTATCCTTGATTCTTTTTGTTTGAAAGAGCACATATGGTTTGAGTCGACAGCCTGCACTAATATGATGAATACAGCCCCTCCAGTGATGTGATGGCAAGTTTTAAATACCGCAAAGTTAATGACAAAGCTGGAAAATCTCACATCCCCATTGTGCAAGACCAGCACAAAGGCGATGCCTTGTGTGTGAAATTAAAGTAACCTCGATGGAAGAGCTATCCATGACTATTAAAACTGTGGCCCGGGGTGAAATCACATTTAGGCGGCCGCTCAAGATCCCCGCTCTATTCAGCTCTATTCTTAGCACACTAAAGGCAGGTAGAGCACATATCCTTCATCCTCGGTGTGAGATGACTCGCCATTCCTCCAATTAAAAGATAGCAGTGTAGTACAGCGGGCGTGGTGGGTGCGATGGCGTAATTACCCTGTACAGGCAGCTTTGGTTTGCGAGGAGAGCTTGTCTAAATAAGCCTGGAGGGGCACAGGAGACTGAGGTTGACGCACGCGAGGACATTAGGGGACATCGCTCAAGATCCAAATCCTCTTTTTTGCTAAACAGCCACACTTTAATTGTCACTAGCTCTGCCAATCATTCTCAGCCTTTACCTCATTTCTTTCCCTCATTCTCGCTGCCTGGGTAAAGCCAAGGGACACCGGCCAAGCATGTGACGCACCTGTAGAGATGCTGATTTAAAGAACAGTGAGAACAGTCCCGTACCTTCATATTAAAGACACATTGAAGGCACACTGAGAAATCCAACCTTTTATCCCAGGTCAGTTTTTATGTTTGAAAAAGTATAATGGTAGTTTCAACAGTTTTTCTAGACACAAATCAAGACGTGACCCTTTCATTTTCCTAAAATAGAATATAACTAAGATTAACGGCATAGTAAGTCATTCTGTAGAAAGCTTGTGGATATTTGAACTCAATCAAAACAAAAACATCTCTCTATTCAATGCCATAAGGTGCTCCATCATAAGCGTCACCCCACACATTGGAAATGCATTGTAAAGGCTAGGGTAGTGTTGTGTGGGTCGGTCGGGACCACTTTGTTTATGTTCTGTATGGAGTACAGCTGTGTAAAAGCATCGGCTTAGCACACACAGATAACGGGCAGCTAGCAGACCACAAGGAGATATTTTGGGAATTTTACAAAAAGTGTTTTAGCTTATAAAGGCTTACTATAACTTTATGGAGCTTAGACAGTGGAATATTTACAGTATGCTACAATGATAATTTGTTTCCTTGTGAAATGTGTGCATTTGCATATGTCATTAAAGCTTTAGGTATATTTACGTTGATGTGACAATAGCCTGGATGGACTGGATTACATAACTTTTCATTTTAATAATGCAATATCACTAGAGTTTATTCCTGCCACTACCTGTGAACAAACCTCAGTGGAAGGACCTCATTCCCCAGGCTATCTGGCTAGCAGGAACCTCACCCTTTGATAAGCTTTCACAAGCTCTCTCTTTCAATCAGTCTGTATTCACACCTCCTAGTTATTCCCTATCTTAGGTGAGAGGTTTAAAGGAGATATTTTACCTTGGTTTCAAAAAAAAATTTGTGAAAAGAAAAAAAAGGGCCATTTTGTTTACACTGTATGAAAAGAAGCAAAGTCCATTTGTTCTCATTTTTATAGTTTTCTATGGATGAAGGGTGAAAGCAAAATTGTATGGGCAATTTGTAACCTGGATGACCTTCTTTTGTAGCAATAAAATACCCTCAATGAGCATAATTACTATAATTTAAAAATAATATGCTAGGTAAGACCGGAGGTCCACATAAAAAGAACAAAATAAAATACTTTTGAAAAGAAATCATTGCAACTTTAGAAATCTTAAAAGCCTGAAACAAATTTTAGACATACAAACAAAACTTTAAAAAATAATTAGAAACAGAATATACACACAATATATTTTAGATATTATAATAATTGTTATGGTTTGCAGAAACTTCCAGTATAAGCTTTCACCTCTCATTAAGATTTTAGTATTTAAACAAAAAATCCTGACAATGCATGTGGAAAACTAAATGTCCCAATTCTCAAGAACCATTTGTAATACTTTTATTATAGTTTTTTTGAAACTGAACAACTTTCTGATTTCACTGATAAATTGTTTTTAAACTTTCTCTATTTCCATTAGTAGTGTAAACATCACAGAATTAAGTGTTTTCCCTCCATACAATCCTTAAACTACTGCTCTCGCCACACTTTTCGCAGAGATTATAATCTGGAAACTTTTTCCGCTTTAGTGTTCACCCAATCACACTGGATGGTGGGCCAATCAGTGACCAGTAGGTGGGCTATATGCACTCATGTTCAAGTGTTTCTTTCCAAATGTAGTTCTGACAAAGACGGTGGTGGTAAAGCTGGATGAAGCAATACGACCAGTTGTAGCAAAGCTGATTGGTTAAAGGAATCTTAATAAAATAACTCTACTGTAACACATCGAGAACGAGAGCAGGCAAGAAAAACTAAAAGGAAGGACACTTCATAAATGCGCGTATGTTTGGTGTATTTAATTAACGAAAAAATGAACAGAAACAGACTTGTTGCTAAGCATCTAGAAAGCAAACAAAAACACACAACAACTCCAGACTTATATACAGTCCCCAACCCATGTGTGAAAACAATATACAATCATCTCAAGCTGCGAATTAATTAATATGGGTGTGCTGGGGACTAGATGCAGGCTGTCCCAGGCTAGCATACCACCCCCACAACCCCACATTTCTGTCCCAGTTTACCACTTATGCCCTCAGCAACAGGTGCTGTTAAACCTCCCCACTGTCCTAAGTCATTTCAGCAGACTACCAGCAGAGGGAGCCAACCGCAGAATGTCATATGTCCGTGGTGTGGTTGACACCCGCTACTGGCGAGTGCACCGGGTCATTTTGACCCCTAGGACAGCGGGATGTTACATTTAATTTCAAAACTATTTTTTTTTTTAATGCTGGTTTCTCCCACAACACACAAATCAAGGAGTGTCTCTTTAATTGTATTACTTTCAAGTGGGGCCATTTTGTTTGGTTTCAAATATTAAGAACATAACTCAGACTTGTCTGGCTCAAGGTGTCCAGATAATCGACAGCATACTGTACATTTAATGATACATAAGCTGACCCCATCTGTCACATTTTCTTATCTCTCCATTAGTTCTGCGCATCTGTATAACATTAGCTATAAAGAGAGACTTGAGAGACTAAATGTAATATTCACACTTAGACTGTACTGTCATAGGGCATTGAAATGCCATATATACTGTACTGTTGCTATCACTTGTGAAATGCGACAGCCTTTTACATCACAGGAATTCTTCAGCTAAAGAGCATGCAAAGCAAGCCGGAGAGTAGCAGAGCTGTGTAGGAGGGATAATGCACACAATCCTTCTCCTCTGTACTATAAAACAAGAGACAATCAGCGAATGGGTAACAGAGCTGGTCGACAGGCTAACATTTTCCCTCGCATACATATACTTTGACAGCCAACTGTAGGCTACATCCTAAGGAAAAAGAAAACACTTCAGACTTCTTTTAGCTGTGGAACAACGTCTATGTCTGATAAATGTCTGTGAGCTATCAACATGACATATGACACTATGCAGTACATCATGGTACTTACATTAGTAAGAATAGAGGTTTTTCCACTTGGTCCATCCATACAAAAAAATGCATGTGCTTTGGATAAAAGCAACTGCCCATAGGCATGTACTGTAGGTGCTCTGAAACCTTTTACCAAAACATGATGTTACTGTAGCACTGTAAAACCGTGGTGGTTATTTCACTAAAATAAAGACAGCTAAGAGCTCATGAGAGGTGTTTTAAATTCGTATAATTGTAATTTATTTAGTTTATTTAGTCGGTTTTATAAATTGTTATTTGGTCTTTTTAAAGCACTGTTTTTATATGAAAACATTGCTATCCTGCTCCTCAGTTTAGGTCGTATAGTGTTTTCACGGTATTACTGTTTTCGGGTTCAATTGAATTGAAAACGAGAACAATAATCTCATGGGTTCCCATGAGAAATTTCAAATGCAAGATCTCCATATGAATTCTGATATATGCAGAAAAGCAGGTCTGTTGTTAACGGGTCTAAACAAGATGGCACATTGTGTTCAACAAGATGAGCTCCAACATTTTTTTATATACTTTACTTCCACTCTTATTCTTTGAGCTGTTATTGTGCCACACTGTATAAAACTAACAGCAATATACTTGGCATTGGCCTACTGACATGACTTTAAATGCATGTAACACTAACTAAAGCCTGCAAACTGTATTTTATTCCAATACATTCCCCATTGTTTGAGTCACATAAATCACTTACAACTTGCAAATATTTTGAGGGATGCAAGGCAGAGGTCATAATTTCATGTTAATTATAAATATTATACTATAATTATATAATACTACCTTGACCAGTCGAAAATGTTGGCTTATGGGTAATACTGATGCTACCTACTGTAGCAACTATATAAAATCTGAGCAGAGCCAGTTGAAGGTAGTTCATTGCATAGCTGTTCACACTACATGACTTGGTGCCATTAATTTCAAACATTATTGAAAATGTCAGGGCTTCTGGGATGGCTCAAATCTGAGTCAGAACGTGTCGCTAAAATGCTAACACTTAACACTTTTCGTTGGTAGGGGCGTGCACAGATTTGGCTCTGCTCTTTGGGCTTTTGTCGTCAGTCTCAAAAATGTGTCTGTGAATGGACAGTGTGGGCTAAAATAGTGCATTGTGCACTGGGCATAAGTCTCCCTCTTCAATGGAAGAATGTGAAAAGAAAGGAAAGAGAATAGGCTATGGTCTAGACTTTAAGCTATTGCTTTGAGGTTCGTTAGCCAGTTTTAATCGCTGTCTTGCAAAACAGGGATAAATTACAATTGTGCAATTGACAATTTCCCAACAGTGTAATTTGGCAGCACCAAAGCAATTTGCTATACACTGTTAATGTCAAGCTTACCTGACTTTCTTTTCCTCGCAGAGCTACAATCTATCATACCTTAAGCTTTGCTAATGATTTCTGACAGATTGACATGGTATCACATCTATTTTTTTTTTTTTACTAAAAAAGCAGGCATGCCCAATGCATATTTTATTACTTTTCTCAAAACAAGGTGGCTGTAGAACAATCTAATTTCCGAACAGTAACACATACCAAAATTGAAAGTCTCTCAGTGGAGATTACAAATAGCCTGGACAATAAAAGGAATGGAAACATGTCACACAAATGCTACAGAATGATCCCTTTGAGGCTTTACTTGAAAATGAGGGGATGTATAAAGAGGTCACTGCTGTTGAACACGAGTTTAATTGTCCTTAAAATTACCCGGTGTAGGCCACACATGTCTCAGCCACACAGTCTGCTCAAATCTGAGCTTTATCGGACAATGGGACATTTGAAAATCTCATATCGTGATTATGGTTACAAAAATCACATGCTGGATGTTTTTTTTTATACAGTAAATTTGAAATAATGCTCTTTTTAACACCATAAATAAATAATCTAGCAGTAGAAAATTGGCACATTTTAAGTTAGATAAGGTATGATAAGCGATTGTAAGGTAACTAATTTTTTTGTAAAATTCAGCAAATTTCCTTTTACGGTTTAAATATATAAATATATAACATGTGTAACATATACATAATATTTGTAATGTACAGATGTTTTTTTAAACGGGAATATCAACAATGTAGTGCAGACCGCATCAAACAACTGTAAAGTTTCGCCAACCAAACACAGGTACGGGGAAACATAACAGGAGTTTAAATTACAATAATAAAAGCACAAATGGTACAACAAACAACTCAAACAATAACAATAAGGGGAAAAAGAACAGACAACTCAATATAAGCACAACAAATCAATGACAACACAAAACAGGTGCGGGGAAGGGGCCATGGTGCTCACACCGGTGATTGGAAGGCCTGATCACACCCCCAGACCCGGGTGTGACAACAGCAGTGTAGCCTTGGCAGTGCGTGTCCAATTTGGGGGGACATGCCCATGGCATTGGAGGCAGAGGTGTTTGATGAGTTCAAACAACAACAATCTCCAGCATCACTTACCCCACCTATTTAAAGTTTATAAACATTCACCTAATAATTAGCTCAAACCTCCATGTGCTTCTATGGCTGGAACCCCGGGGTTTAACGTAATGGCGGAAGCCATCCATCCCTAGTTCTTGGCAGAACAACAAAGCAGTTGGGTGGGGGGCACGGCACTTTTCCCACAGTTAAAGGGTCCACTAGCAGACCCACCCCAAACTCTAGCAGTAAATGTGTAAGATTTACGTTTTGGGACTCAATACCTTCAATACCTGAGCAAAGTCACTCCAAGGTAATTCCTGGGAGAATGGGATCCAGGGACCTATTGACTTGGTTCATTATTAATTCAGCTTCAAGCTCACAGTAGCTGCGGCATCATTTCAGAAGCAAAAATGAGAAATGGGTACAGCTGGCGGAGTAATATTTTTCTCAGTTTTCTTTCTGGCCTGACTGTCAATATCCACAATGAAAGCACAGAGGTGACTGCCCACATGAAGAACTGCATTTCGGGGATCCACATTTTCTGTACTTGCCAAAAGTTTTGACTTTATTTTACTCAAACAAAATATACACGAGGGATACAACCTTGGCAAACAGTATGCAAAGAGAACCAGATTCATGATTATTCCCACCCCCATAAACCAGTTAATTATTTACAAATCGCACAAAGCTAGCATAGCAGCCAGTCACACAGCACAGCGGGGCACGCAAAAAACAATATTACACACCATCGCTGAGCAGTTAAGACGTGTCTTTAAATCAAAGCTGATGGCTTTTTGTCTCCCTAACATTCCATGGTATCAATGCATTACAAAAAGGCTATAGCAACAGCTGCCATCACAAAAATAAATGTCCCATGCAAAGGCACAGCTTTGACATTGGGGATTGAAGTGTTCTACTGGCTGCATTGATTTAACCATTCATCAGGAAAACACATCACTAGGAATCATGAGGCGCTGGCTCACAGCGGCCCCTAGCCATAATGCCCACTGAACAGAAAACAAACGTTAATGCAATCTCGGCCACGATAAGAGATGCGCTATGTGTAACAACTGCCCTGCACAGATCTATAAAAGTGTTATTACAGACCAAGATAAAACATACACATGCCGATAGCAGGGTGACGACATTACTGCAGTAAATACCCATCCGATTTGTTCTAAGCCCCAGTGTTTCACTGACAGGCCTAACCTTTTACTCCCAATATACTGCAACGCACATGACAGCCAAAACCTGCCTGCTTTCCCCGGATTTCCCTTGTTGTTTCATGGTTCGAGCGAGAGATGATAAATCACCAATGGTCCTCTATCGAAGACTCTCCCCTACCCGAGAGAACTCATAGAGAAACCAATAAATGACTTGGAAGTGTAAGACCGTTTAAGCTTTTAATAAGAAAACCGTGCAGGATACAAAGTAGCACACCTGTCATGATAATTACCAATTGTTTTGTCAAAGTGAGCTTGATAGAGAGTCATTGAAAAGCCTCATGGCGTGGCAAATTACAGGGCTCGTCTTCTTCTCGAAAAGTAGTTACATTTCTGACAACTTTAAATCTTTGCTTTCCGTTAAAACAGCTTTCAAAAACATATACTAAGCAACTAATCTATGAGCCTTGCACGGCTGTAAAGCATTAAAACCAACAATGCAACCTTTTATCAACATAAGACAAGGACCAGCTTATAAAATAATAAATAAGTCAGAAGC
>JAODUG010089594.1:0-12065 GCA_027564795.1 Aphredoderus sayanus
CTCTCTCTCTCTCTCTCTCTCTCTCTCTCTCTCTCTCTCTCTCTCTCTCTATCTCTCTCTCTTTCTCTCTCTCTCTCTCTTTCTCTTTATGCCTGAATCCGATAGACATGAGTACAGCGAAGCATATGTAATGGGGCATGAATGTGAAGATTTTGTTTATAGTACGTCAGCCTACAAATTTGACAAGCATTGATGTCTCGCTCCGACAAAAGAAACTAAGTCGAAACCAAGCAGTAACCTCTACTGCTTAGGCTTAGCTAGTTTTGATTTGGGTTCAACTGAGTCTTTCTCCTACAGTGCACAAGTAACATGAATTATTTACGTTTCACCACTCTTTTCTGATGCATGTTCGCCAATAAATAAAACAAATGGCAATATATTCTCAAGTGGCATTTCAAAATTGCAAGTGAAGACACAAGGCTGAGATCACTTGGACACTGTAGAGTCCCGTGGCGGTGTTCAGTTTAGGAGGCTTCAAGCAGAGAATCTCTGGTTAGAACTGTAACTTTTCCAATTTCCAAGATTCTCATTAGTAGGCTACAATAAGCACAAATCAGTCTCAAACTGTAGTCATTGTTTTGCTAGTGCTATTTGCAGCTCATTGTTATCGGCTAACATAGTACTAAACCATTACTGCATGATAATGTCAACTGGACAAATCCAGAAGCCAGTGAAACTAATCTAAATTCAGAAGCTTTGTCTGAACACATACTAAGCAGATTTAGTTCCAATTAGGCTGGCCCCACACACAAGTTTTTGAAAGCTATGGCAAGAGTCCAACATCATAATTTTTCTTGGGACTTTTCTCCTATCACTAACAAATTTTAAATTATGGCAAAGGCAACAGCTTATGATGGCTATTAGTTACTGAATTATTGTAGGTTGTGTGTATGTTGAGCTGGGGTGTTGCTTATATGAACTGTTCAGTGGTGTTTGTGTGGCTGATTATCCTGTTGTCCTGGAGGATGATGGAACAGCTGCTTGTTGCCAGCATTCCTCTCTCTCTCTCTCAACCCCTCTCTCTTGCTCTATCTCACACAAACACACAATCCTCCTCATGCACTCTTATTTGCTCTCCATCTGTCTTTCACTTTCACTCTATCAATCTCCAATATCTTCATTCCCTGCTTCACCACTATCCCTGCAACACTCTCTCTCTCTCTCTCCCTCTCTCTCTCTCTCTCTGTCTCTCTCTCTCTCTCTAACACTCGCTCTCTCTCTCTCTCTCTCTAACTCTCTCTTGCTTGCTCTCTGCCTCAGTGGCTCCACAAGTTCTCTATATCCCTCTCACCTTGTCTGTGCTGTGCCTATTCAACCGATCATTCCCTTCGCTTTTCTATTTCTCCTGCTCAAGTTCACGCTGACCATTGTCATCGTTCAGTTTTTTGACCCTGTGCTTTATGAATAATAATTTCACTCAGAATCCTTTTTTCTCAAAGCAAGCGTCGTCATGAAAAGTTGTGTCTATGAAAATAACATCGAAGACATTCTTTCCGATGCCACTGCTTCAAAGGCGGGGACAGTGTCAGTGTCAACATATTGCTAATATGGGAGGGCGAGAGAGCACAAGCCGAATCCATTTCTCTGCCCTAACCAGTCTATGAATTTTACTGTCCACACTCAGTTGCCCTCTCCCATTCACCTCAATTGTACCTCGCACTCCCCAGGGCTACTAAATGCACAAAGCATTGAATGCTGCAATACCGCCTATCAATTGCAATGACAAAAGGAAAAAAAGCCCATTAACAACACGCTGTGATTGCGCAGTGGGTGAAATGGGGTTCAGGAATATGAATCAGTATCATTACACGTAAATCTGGCAGAAACGGGGGCCTCAGCAGGCAGGCAGGCAGGACGGTTGACAGCCAGCCAGAGATTGGTCCCAGCTGTTGCTCCGATACTCACATTTACCCCTGGCCTGTACACTTACACATAGGCGCATATCTGTCCTAGCCTGTGTTCCATGCCCCATTCATGTATTAACCTGATTATTAGACTGGGCCTGCAAATAATGGCGGTAATGTGGCTGTGTTTTCTCCTGCTGACTAAAGTCTCTAGGGGATTATGTCCGTGTGTGTATACAGTACATGTACACAATACAGTATACTGTGTAGCTGCATTCATTAGGGTTATAGATGTGCACATTTAAAGTATATGTGAATGCTGCATGCAGCTTAACATGTTTATAAGCAGTGTCTGTGTGTGTGTGTGTGTGTGCGTGTGTGCGCGTGTGTGCGTGTGCGTGCGTGTGTGTGTGTGTGCATGTGGGTGGGAGTAGTTGAAAATAATATTTCGGAACAAAAGAAAAAATTGACTGACAAATAAAGCATGCTTGGAGTAGTTTAAATCCATTATGTCAAAGGCATCAGCAAAATTATTTCAGCAAATATGTTATTCAAGGATTACCTTGAGTTTGGACAGAAGTGACAGTAACATTGCAGCTCAGGGTCATTCAATTTAACAGCAAACAACAGCCTGCATCCAGTACACACAAGCCAGTGAATTGGTAGACACCAACTAAAAAATGTTGTCTGAAACACTGTGGCAATACTGTATTGTACTAGTAACTGGGCTGTAGGTGTTCGTAAAGCAAAGTTAGCAAGGCTGAGTTGGCAGAGCTGAGTTATCAGAGCTGACGTTGCGTAAGTATACAGAATACTCACCTGTTATGGGCTTATACAAAGGAACATTAACACCTTCTTAACTGCCAGCTACTCCTGGAACAGATACATGAGTGTGTGCAAACCCCACAAGCTACACACCCCACTAATTAATTAATTAGGTATTTTATCTAAATAAGGATGTAATACATAGGTGCATGTGTCATAGCCTTACTGATATGGGGAACTGCATCCTAAAAAAAAAACATCACAAAAATGTTTCAGCAATTTCATATAAAAAAATGCTAACCACAAAAACATATAGCACTCATTACAAATGGAGCAAAGAAATTCAAATAAGACTTGCTCTAATAAAATATAAATTAGAGCAAGCTGACTCCAGTCTTGCTTTAGAGTGCTTTGCCTTCCTTATTTTATCCTCATGCATCATAATACTTTTCTTCAATCTCCTAAGGCTAATATACAGTATACAGGCCTTCTGAGCAATTCATTTTGGAGCTTCCTTATCCTGACTAGTTTTTTGGCATGTCATGTTTTCTCTCCCTGCTTGATACCGCTTTTCTTCAAGACTGACTGTGGTACATGCTTAGTCAAGGACACCTCGCTCACCAGACAGTATTTAAGGATTGTTCATTATGATGGCCGCTTACAAACCGAGGAGGAGACAGCAGAACCACTAGTAGCAATCAAAATGATGGCGCAAAGAATCTGTATCGATTTGCACCTGACCTTAAAGGTGAGTCAGCCAATAGAGAGATATCCATCAGTGAGGCCTGGTTACAGAGTGAGCAGAGTCCTTACCCAGCAAAATAAAGGTCAATAAACACAGGGGTGGGCTTCATTTACTGTCTACGTTATTGTTGTGTGTTCCCCCTCTTCTACCTGCATAAAATGTAACAGCAGTGCTATACGGTATATATATATATATATATATAGCCCTGTTGTTGTAAGATATTGATTTCTGTGAGTCAGATTTGTGCGGCTGCATGAAATTCTTTTCATATAGCCTACAATTTCATGGGCAGGTCATAGAAAGATTCCTACAAACCTAAACCAAAATATAAAGGAAATAAAATAACAAAACCTGATATTTCTCTTAAACTTAACATATCAAAGCGCTAGCAAGTTACGAGAAAACTTTAGTTGCTCTCCACCAGGCTGTCATGCTCATATTGAGAATCTTCAGGGTCTGCGTCTCACTGAATCAGAGCTGTTGCAGCACACAAGTGGCACATTTAGACATAATTTTGTTTTTGTAAATCCAAGCACTTTTCTCACAGATCTATGACAAGCCCCATTCGGTACAACAGATATGAAATGTGGAGTGAAAGAGAAAATTATTTTTCATCATCACGACCAGGAATATACTGTAGCTGTGGTGACTGCAACCTTAGCAGACAGCAACCTTAAATTGATGGGTCCAAAGAGAGGCATTTTATCCGCATGGCTGTGGTGCAGTTTCACAATGATAGAATGTGCATAATCATAGTTACTCACTGTGTCTGTAGGCCTACACATACATAAAGAAAAGGAAATGGGCTTTGCACAACAGAAACTGAAAAGTGGCTTTCTATTGAATGACTATTACCTCATGAGTGTGTCACTGCAATTTGGAAATGGAACTCTGGAATATTCCATTTGGTGGTTTTAAATTGCTAACCATTAAGGTGAAAAATACAAAAATATATACACTACCACATTGAAACACAGCAGGCATGCACACAAATACATCTGCATTCACATGCACACACAACTGTCACAACAAGATAACACAGAGGTGGTCTTTCTTTGTGGCCAAGTATAATAACTGTCTCTCAACGTCTGTGTGCTATTGGCGCTTCAGCTACTTCCCAGCAGTAACAGTATGTTATGGCTAGACACCAATACCTTCTCAAAGTGTTACTGAGGCATGCTGCAACTGATGCCAGGTCACCACTGTGAGAGCTGCTGTACCCAACAAACTAGAGAGCCAACGACATATCTAATGGGATGCCTATCTCTTCAATAGTGTTGGTTTTGTTGTTTTCAAAGGCTATGTTGATTAGAAATATTAAATTACACAGGAAAAGAAGGAAGTTAAATATGTATGAATAAAAAGCAAAATTGTTTTTCACCTAATGAGTACAGTATTTACATTTATAGTCATTTTCAGCCTAATATTAAAGCCTAATGGGAGGAATAAAACAACAAAAACACAGCCCCACTGGCCAGGCCAGTAGGCCGAAGAGCACAGCATGGATTAATAAAATGAGATGATTAGTGAATCAATGACCCTTCCATTAAGGACACAGCAGTAGTCTGAAAATGGGATTCGTCAATTGCAAATATACTTCAGCACTGCAGGAGTGATCACATTTCTGTTGCAATCACCACTCAAAAGAGACCAGAAATGTTAAATTGTGTTAGTTAATTTAATTAAAATGTGCCCAGTAAGTTAATAATTAGTTAATGTTCTTTATCAAGGGCCAGAATGATTTGCCCTTGAAATAAACTGATTGCATTCATCTGCACTTAATACACTACAAACTCTAATCAAGTTTAAGGTCGATTTAAAGTTTAAGGTCCATTATAATGGATTATCTTTTCTAGCAGGAACAAGCTGGTTTACCATGAAGAAAATTGGTGGGTGGGGGCGGCGGGGTATATTTCAATTATTGACATTGTTATGTTAATTACATTTACGTCATTTAGAAGATATCATTCCAAGTGGTGCTGTTAAGGAACAGGAAGGTTTAGACATGTTGCACAAGGACACCTATAGATGAGACCATGCCATGGCTCAAACCAATGATCATTATTCCAGAAGTCCAAGATCCAAACCCCTACTCTCCTGCCCCCATTGTGTCTGTAATGTTATATATTGTACAATCTAAAGGTTCAGTCATAGAAACACAAGAATTTGTGGAATAAGCATAAACAAAATAAATGTTAGATAACGTACTTAACAAATTCAAATATGCATGAGCTATGTCATGCCACAACCAAGGACATCCACATGACAGTGATGTTACCAGCATCATTCATCTCATGTTATCTCTGATCTCATTTCCCTTTAAAACCACTGTTAGAACACAGCCTCCATGTCAATTTCCCTAATAAAATAAGTTTGCTATTGCTAACATTTCCCATTGTCTTACTGTTACATTTTCTTCTTGCTCTGTTTTACCACAGTTGAACTGGTACATGAATGTTAAACTCCAATTTGGTCATTGGTTTGACTATTACTGTACACAATCAGTGAACATGTCTCCATAAAGCTGACAAGACATAATCCCTGCTGAAAGCTGTACCTGGGGTTCAACAGACAGTTGCCAGCCCACCATAAATCTCCAGCCTTGACGCTGAAACAGCCCTCCTTCAACTTTCATTTTATCTGAGGGAACAGTAAGCCAAGATATTTGTGTGCCTGAAAATAAGATATCGTCAATCCCATCCCCGAGCAGACTGTTTATATTAAACCTGATAACCGAGAATAACTGACTTAATCAGATCAAGTAAACTATAGCTAACCTTCAGAAGACCCTGTCAGCAACATTTATGAGCTCTTTCCAGACTGTGCATGGGTCAGGGGCCACTGGGCTAGAGGAGAAGCACTTCTGTTCACCTTCAGAATCATTAGATGCAAAACAGGAGTTGGAGAAACTTAAACTTGATATTGCTCTTGCTCAATTGTCATGTACTCCAGAACACACTGTATTTGTTAATTTCAGTTCATTTTGAATTGAAGTAAATGCTGAGAAAGACTATCATTTTGTAGTGCTCTCTACTCTTCTTCTTGTTGCGGAGATCAAGAACCTGAGGTACATGAGGATAAAGCTCCACATTCCCAGCAGATAGTGTATAATTACATAGACAATTTGTAATCCTGATTATCCTCAGCAGCCTTCTCAGTCTGTTTGCATAATCACACTGAGAAAGTCTTCATCAAGGGCTTTGTGGCCAGATTACTGTATGAGTACAACCCACCTGATTACCACCAATTAGCTGTTGCATGGAATTCTTATGTAAAAACCTCAAGATGTAAAATGATGAAGATTAAAGAATAAAAATAGGGCTCTGCTGCATTTGTAACTAAGAGGTAAGAAGTTGAACAATTAAACCTCTTACTCCTCTGCCCAAGTTTGCCAAGATAAACAGATGTGACATCACAGTATATTGCAGCATGCATGGTGAACAATAAAGTTCAGTTTGCATTATCCTTGAGTTATCCTTGAAAAAACAGTACTGTCTTCTTTTGAAAGATGTCATAAAAAGCAACTGACTGGTTTTTAAAGTAATGTAAACTGTCGAAGGTATGCCATTGTGTGCCATCTGGTTTTGCCTGACCTCTCCCCATGAAAATAATGAGGGTAGTGATGATGATATGATGATAATGTCATTATCTGCAAAGGATTGTTTGACAAACTGGTGAAAAGGCTTGGTACTGTATAATCACACTTGAGTTACCATAAGTTACCACATTGTCTTATGAAGGCGTCCACAATGGGTCTTCCTCTCAAAATGTTTGTTACTTTGGTAGTAATACTGTGCTGTCTGTAGGTGATTACATTTTCCTCATGATTTAATGTACCGTAAGCCACATCAGGTAAAAGGCACATCTGACAGAGGTTTCAGATCCAAACACCTAATGTACTGTAGATGAAAATGAAAGGAATAAATAGCCAACCCTAGTCTCCTGCTCATAATGCACTCTATAAAAATGGCATGCTTAATACAAGCAATGAAGCGGTTTCACATGATCCATACCCTACAGTAGAAGTTCTAGTCAACAGACATCAATTATGCATAGTATTATGGAATTGCCATATTTTTTTCCTTCTTTCTCTTTTGTTTGTCAAAGGCCATGAAGCAGTCTTACAAATCCCCAATATACCTTTCTGAAGTACTGTGTGGAATTTCAGTTAGTGACCTTCCTTGAGGTGACACTCAGTCATAAAATGTCGCAAATTCCATTTTATGTAAAGCCATCTGGTGCCAAGTTTTAGACAGTTGGCGACATGAAAAACTTTGGCTTCGGGTAACAGCTCCAAACATCGTAACTCTCAGTCAATGAAAGAGAATGTCAGCTATATACAACCTTGTACTTTGTCAGAGCAGCTTTTAAAAGTCACATCATTATCTTAGCATCACCGATGAGTCATGGGCCAGATCTGGTTGGCCTCTTTTTACCTCTGCCAACATTGTGTCAGCTGTCAGAGAAGAGGCATGCCAGACACTTGATGATTCCTCCACTCTTTGCTCTCAACACCTCTCCTTCGTTCCGTTCCATCAACAAACCCAGGCATTCTATCTCCCTCCCTCCCTCCATCTCTCCCACCCACCCTTCCCATCATTCTTGGCTGGCTGGCTCCCTAATAAGGAAAAGAACCAGTAGGATTGGCGGTGGCCCCGAGGTTTGACATTGCCACAATGTGGGTGGTGATGAAACAGCACTGTGCCTGACTCTTCTCCACTCAGCTTGGCTCACTCATGGTTGGTGCCACTTCCCTGTGCTCTGCACATTTCATCCACCCCCATTAGACAGACATGGGAATTACTCATAGGGGGGACAATCTGCATGCAAACGGGTACCTATAGGAAGTGGCCAAAGACACACACAGATTCAACTGGCACATTAATGTCAATATATGTGCCAGTATACTACACAGTATATATATATATATATTTATATATATATTATTAACAATTGAAATACAATAGGGAAGTACTTGTACTTTTTAATACAGTATATCTAAAAAAAATTATGGCTTTCCTTTATATCTCTCTCTCTCTCTCTCTCTCTCTCTCTCTCTCTCTCTCTCTCTCTCACACACACACACACACACACACACACACACACACACAATATCTAATTGATATCTAAGTGTTTTACAAGTTAATGTCATTTTAAATAGTTGACAATGGTTTAAATCATATGTGTAGCTTAAACAGAGGAGAACATCCTGAGAGGTCAGGCTTAAATAGAACAAGAAAGTCCTTCTTATCAACATTACAAAAAATGGCATTGAAAAAGCACTGAATTGTTAATTTAGAATGTATTATATATCATATAGGGGACAGCTATAGCCAGGGGTTACCTAACTGACTACAGACACATTCATATGAGCAGACCTTGAGAAAGCCAATGGAATACTAACAAGCCCACCTTACACCTGCATGCACTGGCTCTGATAAACACTAGTCGACAAATTGGTTCCACACTACTAATTGCTTTTGGCCACTTAAACACTTGCAGCATCATGTCTGGTGAAAATTGGAAATCCTGCATAAATAGTCTAAATAGAAACTCTACCTAGAAATGTTAAATGTGAATGGTCCAAATAAATTCAAACCTCGGCACATCCTATAAGAAATCTGCAGTGCATGCGCTTGCACTCCAACAATTTAATAGTTAGCCTACTAAGCAAAGCAGCTCACGTAGGCTGTTTGAAGAAGCGTAGGCTACCGCAAGAATATCTATTAAGCGACCCGCTCAAAGCCTGCATTGAGCGCCAAACCGGAGAAATGTCTCTAAAACTCCGTCCAATAAAGCCTTGGTGCCCCATTTTTGCTCACGTCTTATGAAATGTATTGATTTCACGCACACGCAAGCAGACGCGCGCGCGCGCACACACACACGCATACACACACACACACACACACACACACACACACCTACACAGACACACACGCACGCACACAACACACACAAACATCTCGGCAACTGCTGCAGTGACGTACCTTTCACACAAGTGAACATCAGAGAAAACATGAGATTCCAAAAAATAACTCCCGTCCTAATCCTCATCGTTTTGGTTAGAAAGTCCCCTCGGTCACATTTAACGCATCTCCTGTTGAAAACGTCCGCTAGTTCAATAGATCCATCGTAGTATCCGTCTCTGTGGACCCCCTTCATATTCTCAATTAAAACATCTAGATCCTATATTCTTGTTTGAGGCGTAAGTGTTTATTCCTTTCCTTATTCCTTCCCTCTGTGAGACAAGCACAAGGCGACGCGCCCGCCGCGCTATGTCCGTATAGCTAGCGCTTTTGGAGAGCGCAGCTGGAGAGAAGTGGGCACGAGTGAATTTTAGCAGAGAACCACAGCAACCTCAACGAGGACTCAACCATCTCTGCCGAGAAGGGGCATCAAGTCAAACAATCTCTGGCGGCGTGCTGCTGCATCTGCCATAAGCCATTCGCCTTTTTTACTCATATGGACAGATCACTGCTGCGGACAGAGGAGAGAAATGCATGTTTCATACTGCCTTCATCGATCCGCGATTGAACTGGAGACTGAGCCTATGTGCGTGTGAGCGCGCGTGTGAAAGAGAGAGAGAGAGAGAGCGAGAGCGAGAGAGAGAGAGAGAGAGAGAGAGAGAGAGCATCCTATTGCGTGACTGATGTGTGAACAACAAATCATATAGTGGGAACTATAGAGGGGCGGCAGAGGGACGGGGGTGGTAGGGCACCTGGCAAAATATCCCAGACACAGCGGCTGCCTAACAACGCATGCTTGATTTATGAAGCCAATGTAAATCTGAGAAATAAACTATATTAATGACAGCCGGCGTGCGTGTGGGTGGAAGTTGGGACTATATGGGCCAGGCAGCAGCGGCCTGTCCCACGAGCTGATGGGAGAAACTCGCCCGGTAGGCAACCCCGCTAAAATTCTGATTCTCATTTCGGAGATCGAACGGGGCCGTTATTGGGAGTGATTGGGTGCTCCGCATTTGCAATGCAAAGAAGGTACGATGCCGGCGCGAGGTAAAGGCACAATTGCAGTGGGGTTCTTCTGCCATCTAGCTACGAGAGTCACCGACCTCCACCCTGAAACAGAGTAATGTAATCGAGAGAGAGAAGCGAGAGGCTGCGAATGAATGCGGTTCGGTCTGTAACACATAAGATTTAAGATCATTCGGAGCAATCTGAAAAATAACACGTTGACGCATATCGTGACGCACCTTTTTACACTTCTGGAGAAATCGCCGGGCAAACTGACGTCAAGTAAAACCAAGCAGAAACAAAGTTTGTACCCTGAAACCGTATACAAGCTCACAGATGACAGGTGTGGCTTATAAACCCATTATATAACACACACGACGTCGAGTTCAAACATCATCCAATTAATAATCCCTGTTGCACTGCATATGACCTCTATAGAAATACATTTTCCGTTCCCTAGTGTTCATGAGATTTATTAGCCCTAAGCCTGAAGGGCAAGATAATAATACAATTGGAATAGATTTACTGTGGGCTACCTACGTAGAAACCCCCATTTATACAAAATCGCGAGCTTGAAAGTAACAGACTAGAGCTCTCCTAGGTTCTGAATTGGACTAGCGGCAGCTCTATATGGTTTACCGTGCCTTAGGCATGGTGTATTATGGATTTATGTAATATAGGCTACGTTACAGACGCATCGTAGTAGATTGTAATTATCTGCTATATTTATTTTGGAAATATAGTCCACATTTCATCTGTTTTTTGTTTTTTTTTAAGAATAAAAAAGATCCCGGATATCCCAGGAGTTATTGGATGAAACCCCGTCATGCTGCACCAGCTCGAGTTTTTTCTTTTCAGAATAAATGAGGGAAAACAGCTTGATCCGACTCTAATCTCCTCTAATTATAGGCCAGCAGAGGGCAATGGGGTTGTTGTCTCGCAGTGGTTAAATGTTCGAGTTAAACTTATTCTGTAGGCCAAATGAGGACAGGCAAACGGATGGGTTGCAGAAAGACTAACCTAGATACTTAGTACTACCTACATAATGTAGCATACGTGTAACATTCCCATGTACCGTATATCCCCCCCTCACACATTAGATGTGTGTGTCTGTGTGTGTATGCACATGTGAATGTGCGTGTGCGTCTGTACATGTGTGTACATGTGTTTGGGTTTGGTTGTGCACACGTGGCCTATCATCCACATGAATGTATTGATGTTGTTATAATCTATGGCAACACATCGGCATCAATATGCTGGTAATACCCAGCATATACTTCATTATGCTTTCACAGTATTTACAGTATCACCGTGCCACTGTAAAGCTGTTTATCTCCACATATGATATAGCGCAAAGGCAACCTCTAGTAGTGTATCTGCTGGCGCTGGCAGCGTGCCTCTTATTCCCCGCCAGCATCAGAATTCTTCAGGTGTCCATGCGCTCAGCGGAGGCCGCTGGGAATGAATCGAGGCGCCGAGCAGCTTGTCTTTACCACTGCAATCGACAGGTGGGCCCAGGAGAGTGGGCTTCTGTTGTGTTGATGCCTCTCAACCACCTGCGTTTGCCGTTTGATGAGCAACTGGACCTCCACGCGCTCTCTATCCTCCGCGGCCCCACCCGGGTCCTCAATGTATACGCCATGCGCTACTGGCCACACACGAGTGCAGATAAGAGAGTCTGGATGCACGTTTGTATTGGATGCGTGCGATCACAGAAGTGTGGGAGTGACTCGCGCGCAC